>BHFT01022835.1:0-41600 GCA_004320025.1 Laticauda laticaudata | reverse complement strand
ATCTATACATATGAGTAGAACAGAATCGATATAGCTCTGTGGAATCCTTCCTTTGTAGGAAGATGTTATATGGGTGGTCTTGTGGTGTGTGTGTGTGTGTGTATGTGTGTGTGTGTGTTCTGGCTGCTGCAGTGCATTTCTACTCATCTGAATGGTATTCTTACAAAGGTGTTATTGAAATACTGGGTCCATGCTTTTGGTTGTAAGTGTGAGAATGCTACTGTTCTGACCTGAGCCAGCTTGCTCAAACAGGGGCAGTTTTGAGTATACTATGTGTGCAAAACTATATGTAAATAAAGCAATTCCCCCAAACTCCCGAATGCAAATTGACAGTCCACAAACTTTTCTGAAATTTTGCTGATTGAATCAAGTCACAATTTCCCCGCAGTTTCCAAAATCTACAGTAGCAATGTCTGAAATCATAGTACCTAAAAACAAAGTCTGATATCCGTAAGAGCAGTCTGATGTTCCTAAAGCCCATGTCACACTGCACCAACAGATGGAAAGAGGATGTAAAACGGAGAGAAACACTTGCCATCACGTTGGTTAACGCGATGCATCTTTTCTATGTACTCACTGCCTCCGTTTTTTCATGCCTCTCTATTCTGTCCAGGTGCATGCCCGTCAACTGGGTTCCATCCGCTCAAAAAGTTTGTGAGCTGCTCAAAACTCTTGTGAGCGTGAAAATGTATCAACGCGTCCATGCTCTACATTCGCAAAAGGCCATACGGGGGGAACGATTCCGTTACTATGGTCGGTCGTCACCGGTACGCATCTGTAATATCCGCTGGCATCTGCGGCGCAGTCACACAACTCAAATACCGTTCCAGCAAAGGAAAGGACACAGGGAGGAAGCAAACCACGGACGCGGAATGGACTTGCGCAAGGATGAGTACAGCAGACAGAGAAATGCGGATGCGGCTACGCAAAGAAAAGCATTGAAGAGCAGTGGAAAAAACGTTCGCAGCGGGAACCTATCTAGCGATATTAAGGATGTCAAGAGGATCGCTAGAGGATAGCGAAAAAGATCCTAGTGGAAAACCTATATTGCCTATAAGAAAGGGGGAGCAACTCACCTGGATCGTCACATTTCAGTCCAAGCAGCCCTGCTTCGTGCAGACCTCTGCAGCTGTTATTCCCTCTTGCTCTTCCACCAGCAATACACATGGATGTCGCACCATGGAATAACTAACAACGCAGGTCAGCTTTTGGAGCCACTATCGTTCTGGCACACAGATGGCGAAGACTCTACGCAGGCTCTTTCAAATGTTGCTACGGGAAGACAAGAGGAGTCGGTCCAAGAAGTGTCTGGGTACCGGGGAGATGGATCAGGGAGAAGAGGAGAGTATGGACATGTACAAACAAGCTGACTGGTAGCTGAGGAACGAAGACCTCGGCATGTCCGACGAACTTAATGAGGATCGCCTTCAGCAGTTTTGATGGTAGTTGTGGAGTGGCTGAGACCGACAGGTTACGCCAAGGCAAACACCAACTTCCAGCCCAGCCTGGACCCTGGGCTCAAGGTGGCACTACCTTGTCGCCACATGGCCTCGGACCACAGTACAGAAAGGCTATGCAGTATGGCTGGAGGGTGCCCAACAAACATCACAGCATTGTGGTTTAGAGTAGTGGTGCAGACAGCATACACAATCAAGACATACACATGGAGAGCTCCTCCAGTGCCCCTCCACGAACGAAGCTGGAAAGAAAGGTTGCAGAGCTAGTGTATCAGAAAGTGAAAACTTCCCCCCCCAGGGCTTTCTTCAGCATCATATCTTCGCCATGGTCGATGCTGCCTACAAGTTCAATGTAACCTGATGCTGTCAGGCGAAACAAGCTACTCAATCTTCAGATGCCCAGTGTTTATAACAATGCCAGTGACCTCAAGGAGGGGTGGATACGCACCACATAAATCGCGAGCATACACTACACACATCAGAACCCCCTGCCGCCACGAACACAAGATTGTGCCCTGCTTGCATCATAGGGGGCAGACGCTTCTGCCTCAGAATATTCTTCATGGAAGCCTATCGACTTAGAATGCTGACACCGTGAAAGAGAGGACTCAACTCCAGGCTGTCGAAGTGGCAAGGCGGGTGTGGAGAGCGCCTTTGGCAAATCCTGGCCAACAGGTTCAGCGCGTACTTCTACCACGATAAGAGCATCGCTCAAGAGACAAAGCAGAACATGATACGAGACAAGCTTGATGGCATCCTGCACAATCTCAATTGAGCTTGAGCATCGAACATAACACACAAGTGTTACAAAACAGACTCGTGGACTACCCCCACACTAGGCCAACGGGGACATAGTGGCCTGGGGAATGGTGGGCAAGGGCGAAACCTGATAGGACATGAGGATGTGACAAGGCCCCAACGCAGAACAATACATATTAGTGAAGCGGGAAAAGCAGCGCAACCTCCCTGAAACACTGGCGTGCATGAACTCCCAGTGGAGCAGTTGGAGTGGGAATAAGACAGGATGAAAGATGAGTTAATGGATGGCTACAACACCAGCTCCTGTCAGCCTGTCCTCATCCACCACCACTAACTCATCACGAAGATTGGGCCATGTTATGTTGGGCATGGGAACTTACCAATAGACAGGAGCATTTAATCGAACGAGTGTTTTATGTTGCATGATGAATACACAATACATTATTATTGTCACATAACACAACCCAGGCGCTATAGGTAGTAGACAACGCTAGGAGAGTGTGGACATACAGTCCATATGCCGTGGCACTGTAGGCTTATCTATACCACAGCTATTACCCATCCAGGGACCCCCAAGGTATCCCTGCCCAGTCAAACACACAAACGCTTATTATACCATACAACACACCACTACCACACACAGGTATACCACAGCCGACCCCGATCCAGAACAAAACCGCTATACCCATCCCGCCCACACAGGTATCCCTGCCACCATCCAGACAGCTATTACGGACACACGGGCCCACACTGCTATCCTACATCATCCCCACAGCATGCAGAAGAGAGCCTCTAAACACTATTCTAAAGTCTCTCCAATTTATTCACACCGGAAGATCATCATTATAGCACAATAAATGAAGAGGTTGAAGTAAGACATACAGCATCTCTCACAGTATCCCAACCCCCACCCACGCTGTAAAAGAAAGATGACCCAAGTGAAGTGTCAGAAGAAGTAGAAGTCAATAGTAGCCACCTCAGCACTCTCTAATGAGACTCTTTCAGTCAGCATGAGAATCCTTACGACTCAGGGATGAACCCACGCGTCACGAGCTCGCCTCGCTCAGCGAGCCGGCTCGCTATCTGGAGTGACTGGTTGAGGCGCACATTGGGGGATGAGCTGGTCGCCCACACGGGGAAACAAGAGGACGGATGGATTGGTGTGTATGCGAGAAGCCCTCTACAGCACGCTGAGCTCAGCCCGGCTGACAATGTTGACGACACAAATACATACCATGACATTGGGTTGTCAGCCCAATACCCGATGACAGATGTTTGAGGCCGGCATTTGGCTGGTGGATGGAGGAAGGAGCAGTGTAAGTGGGGCTGTATAGGTCTGCAGCTGGGGTGAGGATGGCATTAGGTGCTCTGTGGCGTGGGCTGATCTGTGGCATGGCTCGGCATCGGCGTGGCGTGGGTGGATCAGTGGAATCAGTGCACGTGAATCGATGTAATGTGAAATAGAGAATAGGCGAGAGGCTGCCTGTGACTGCTGGACCTCCTGTTAGTCCATAGCCTTTGTAGGTGAGGCCTGTGAAAGCCTTGGAAGAGGCATGTGACAATACTGGGGATTGGAGGGCAGGCTGGACTGGTGGGAGTCAGGTGTTCAGCTGAGATCGGAGACGTCACCTGCTCTGAAAAGAGTTGGTTGATCAGCTATTGGTTACTGATTCCGTTCTGGGCCACACCGCGGACCTGGTACTTGGAGGCAGGGGGTGTACCGCCATGTTCGTGAAGGGTCTGGTTGATCGTAGGTGAGGAAGGCTTTTAGCGGTTTGGAGAATGGGGCCACGCTGTGTACCAGCTGAGAGGGAGATCGTGTGCTGCTTCTGATGGTGGTCCCTGATCTCCAGCAGGACAGTGTGCTCTGAACCTCCGGTCTGACCTCTCTGCCCTTTCGCGTATGGACGGTGGAGGTGGGGTGGGATCGCGGTTAAGGGCCTTCCCCATGGTGGAAGTGCCCTTGTCCTTGCTCCATGCCCGCATCAAGGAATCACTCCACGCATGGCGCCGACACGCAAAAATCGCGGCCCGGGGAGTGCGAGCTGTGGGGGTGTTCCGTCATGGCGACGGCCTCCACAGAAACCTGCCTGGAACAGGGAGCTGACTCTTTGGCCAGAAGAGGTAGCTGGCTCTAGCAGGCTGCTGAGAGAGTAAGGTTGTGAGAAAGAGAGGGCTGCTCCTCGTGGGCAGATCTCATCTACCAAAAGAGCCCGCATATGGACAATCAAACCCACGTGGTATCTTCGATACTAGATACTTGACGACGCTGAGCTGACAGATTCCATCTTAGAGGTCACGCTAGCATAACAAAAGAGTCGTGAAATGTGCATTCCATCAGTCGGCAGGAGCACCTCTGAAGTGTCAGACCGGCTCACTCACTCCCCACTCATCTACATCCCCAAGCAGCCTGCTTCCTCTTGGTGTGCTCGATAGAAAGCCTGTGTCCGTTCCACCAAAGATATTCATAATACAATACACACATGCCTCATCCACTCCAAGCACCAATCTCTCATGTTCCTCTTCCACTGTGTGTTGCCGCCACACCACACTCTCACGTTCTCGCAAGCATCTCTGAACTACTTCTCACACACTTTCGGCAGAGAGCACATATGGGCCTTCTGCATCGAGGGGCCTTCAAGGTTGTTATAGGGGCTGCTGCCTCCATAACACCACCACCCAGCCAACGCAAGGCACAGCCACACAACACACAGATCAAGAGCAAAGCAGGACCCGCACACCAACAGAGGACAGCAACACACAGCAACAGCAGCACCAGGAGGAGGATCAGGAGGCAACCAGCAGGACCAGCCCAGGACAGGAGGCACTGAGCAGGACGAGGAGACGAGCAGGACCAAGGAGCACGAGCAGGACGAGGACTGACAGCCGGTCCAGAGCACCAGCAGGACCGAGCAGGTCCAGTGATGCGCGCCACGCAGAGAAGCACTCAGTAGGACAAGCAGGGAACCGGAGAAGGAGCGAGCGGCAGCCAGAGTAAGCACCAGCGAGAAGCCCCACCCACATCAGGAAGCACTGCCAGCAAAGTTAAGACACAGCAAATCCCACCACCCAGAAGCAGTGCCAGCAGAGTAAGCACCAGCAGAAGCACCAGACGAGGAGCAGTGCCAGCAGAAGTAAACAACAGAAGCACACTACCAGGAGCATGCAGCAGAGTAAAGCACCCACAGAAGCAATCCACCCCAGAAAGCAACATAGCAGAGCCCCAGCACAGAAGCATCATCAGCAGAGTAAGTCCAGCAGGAAGCACCACCACCAGCAGCAGCGATAGCAGAAGCACCACTCCAGAAGCAGCATCAGCAGAAGTCCAGCACCAGCAGAAATCACCGAGCAGTCAGAGTCGCCCGAGCAGCAGAAGCCCCAGCAGAGCAGAGGCAGGCCAGGGGGGTGGGGAGGTGGCCCTGTCCACTCTGTGCCAGGGCTGGCAGGCAAGATGGCAGACCTTCCTTTTCTTTTCCCCATGGTTGTTGGGTTGCTAGGGTGGCTGGCTGGCTGACAAGCTTGTGTCTGGAAGCAGGTCTTTTCTCTGATGGTGCTGCTTAGCGAGCTGCTTCCTTTGTATCGCAGGCTAGACGCGAAATTGCATCCTCCTGGCATGCGCAGTGATGACAGGCATTCCGTAGGATCCGCTAGCTTCTGCTAAGGCTTCGATCTGCATCGTTCATCCGCTAGCCATCCGCGTCATGCCAATGGCCGCTCTTTCGTTCCCTGTCGCTTTGCTCGTGCTCCCGGAAGCTTGTGGAAGTGCATCTACTCCATCTGCTTCTGCATGCCGTTAGGAACTTCCATGGAGCATCTGCTTCCATCGCCTACATCCTCCCCACTGTCCTGTGCCTCCCCCTGTCCGTTCCTTTCCGTGTTGTCCACTCTGGTTATGCAAATTCGGGGCACTTTTGAGAGCAGATAACAATGGATGGAACATTTTGCTTGTCCACTGTGTCCTTTTTACAAACGTTTTGAATCCATCGGCCAGTGTGACAGGGCCTTAAGGTAAGAACAAGGTCCAAAATCCACAAAGACGGGTTCAAAATCAGTGAAGCCTAACAACATGAACTAAAGAAGCAAATACTTGTCTTTGACAACCACACCTTTCCCTGCACCTGGCTAAATAGTCCCAAGCCTGATGTTTCTCTTTAGGAGGGACAAAGTTGCTTCCTTGTGAATATCCTTCCTCACCACTTCTGTGCTTCCCTTTGCTCCATTCTTCATGTTCATAAATCAAAGCAACTGTTCATCATCAGAAGCAGCCTGTTGTCTCTCACTGGCACTAATCCAGTGGCAGCCAAGTTTCCCTTTCTTCCCTGTGTCAGGCAGTTGTCCATCTGGTTGGTCATTGCTCCCCATGATGCAAGATGGACCCAGGACTTCATCTTCCTGAACTAACAGATTCTCAGGGCACTCCTGGGGATACCTGACATCCCCATCTGATGGCCTTAGTTTCTGCATCATCCAAACTAACAACCAACAGCATCATCACAACTACAGTTTCTAAACCTACATAACAATCCTGCTATCAGTACTGAAAGGAGGGAATCTCATGGATGTTCCTGTGATTTGTTGATCTATTTGTCCATCAAACTGAAAGCAGATGGTCAAATAGTGTAGATGAGATCCATGATTCTGGATACTTCAATCTTAGTGTGTTTGGCTAGATTGGGCGTGTTGCTTCTGTGTATTCTTTTGCTAGTTCTGGACCTATAGAAATAAAAATTGTTATTGATATTGAATGAATATCAATATCACTGGATATTGAAGGAAACTATAATTTCATCTTCTATATTTAGATCTTTGATTTTTTTAGAAAAATTGTCATGAAGAATTCATAGAATCTTCAGTTCTCTCAGTGACATGTCCACAATTTTTTGGTTATGTTATATATTGAGGTCCTTAGTAACAATATAATCCGATGAAAATAGCTCTTAAATGGTTGGGTTAATATATTTTTGGGTGTTCTTAGAAGTATGGGGGGATGATTTCATTGCTTTTCATCCCTCGCTGTTCTTCATTTGGAATTTGATCCTTATTATGTAGGTTATTGAGGGGTCTCTTGGTCAGAATTTCTGCTTTCTGTATTGATCAGATAATAATACTTTGGCTTTATTTCTTCTTAAGGACAAGTAATTACTGAAAAATTACTAGAGGACAAATAAACCTACATCCCAGTAAACATTGATCCAGTATATGGCAAGCTACTGTATATAAATGGGGAGCAAACCCCATATTCACTAGCACTGAAGTTATTATCTAGTTGGTAATGTCTGTGAGCAAACAACCAATTTCATATAGTGCCAAGAACTCTACAGTCTATTTGAAAAAAATTCTCAGGCATTTTTGAAAACTGTAGAAATGATAGCCTCATAAAATCATAAAACTAAGCTATAAAAATCAATAGAAAGGCACCATGGTATCAATGCAGAATTCAGAAGATGTCGCATAGATGTAAGCAGCATCAAAATAGTAGCTTTGTCCCTTTTCCATTTATACCATGAATATGTTCCAGTGCCCTACTTTTGGCCATTATTGATTTAACCAGATATCCTTTATGTACAGAAGATGCCGCTATACCTCTGATTAATTTGAGGCTTTCAAAGATATTGTTCTGAAGTATGGATTCTACAAAAAAATTATACTCCTGGCATGTTCACACAAAGTGCAGATCTTGACTGGATGCTCTGACCAATTTGTTTTAGAGTTTTTTCTAAAAGATAAACACCCTGATATCACCTGTAGAAAATTTCCAGCAAGTGCAAGGAAATAAGCAATTTCATTTAGCAATACCTAGCCAATTGAAGAAGTGAAAGGGAGAAAGAACTGGCATGTTCACACAAAGTGCAGATCAAGGCTCGCCAAAGGAGTATGGAGTAGAAAAGCAGACTGGGCCATATGAACCAGTACAAAGGAGATCCTATCCAGACAGATGAGTCAAGTGGCAAACTGGAGGACAATATTTAAAAAAAACTACTGAAAGTTTGCAGATCTACCTGTTTGACATGGTTATTCTACAGTGGAGGAGCAGAGTTCAGTCTGTTTTATAAATACTAAGGCAACTCTGGAAAGGAATGACCTGGAATACATAAGTGAGTAAGAATGAATACAATTTTTTAGCTCTCAATGCAAATCTTTGTAGGACAAGAGGGAAATCAGTCAATAGATTCAATAGTGTTACTTAATGTTATTTCTATGGGGTAAAGTTTAATAACCTGTATATTTTTATAGTTGTTTGATTATTATTGTGGAAATAAAACTGTTCCAAATTCCAGTTTTTAAAAAAAACAAAACAAAAAATATCTAGATTAAAAAGGAAGAGGATAGACAACTTTTAATATTACATGCTAGAAAGGTATACTGGAGCAAATTTAAAGAAAAAATTAAAAGGGACTAGAAATTGTCCCAAAATGACTTTCCAAGCTCAGGATAAAACTTTGCTTTAATACGGGGCTACCCATTGATATCTCCATGTAGTCAAGTGAAATCATGCTTACATAAGATTTTACTTTTGCCAAAATATGCAGGAAAACAATGGTATGTGAAAAGAAATGACTATACATCGATTAATTGGTTCATTTTAGTTTTAAAATAATTACAAATGTGTTGACTCTTTAAAACGTCCTTCCTTCTTTAACTTCTTTAACTTCTTGATTCTTCCCTCTCTTCTCTGTAAGAAAGCAAACATTTATATCTCCAATTGTTTTGAGGAAAGGAGAGGGGATCTTGTATCTGAGGAAGGTTTGACAGGTAATCTGCCAGTTTTGAATACATTTTGGATAATGATTTCATCAATTCATTCTGTAGGCAGAGAAGGGCCTAAATTCCACGATATTGACCAGAAATAACCTAGTTTACCATGAAATAGCAATAGCACTTAGACTTAGATATTGCTTCACGGGGCTTTACAGATCTCTTTAAGTGGATTAGAGCATGAATCAACCATGACCCTGGTGAGATTCAAACTGCCAATTGCAGGCAGCTGGCAGGCAGCAGAAGTAGCCTGCAGTATTGCACTCTAGCCACTGGGCCAGTGTGGCTCTAAATCTGTCCTAATTGTCTTTTTGTGACCTTCAACTGGACAAAATAATACCTCATAGGTATAAGTATTGGATCAATGTTCTTCAAATATACTAACTTAAAAATGGAAAGTTATTTAAGTTGTCTTTCTTTCTTTCTTTCTTTCTTTCTTTCTTTCTTTCTTTCTTTCTTTCTTTCTTTCTTTCTTTCTTTTCCCACCCTTGGTCATTCTGTTTCTCTGTCTAGGTAAGGAAATATTTCTGAAACCATGACACAGTGGGACACTAGACTGGTCTCATGATTCACTAAAGCAAGCATACTTATAAAATGTAAGATTGCTTCAGATGAAGAATCTCTCTGACCACCAGACCTTGGAGACAAATAGTTGAGGATCATCTTTGCCTTCATGTTAGGCTAAATTATTGTTTCTCTGTTCGAGTCAGGTATACTTATGATCTCTTCTCTCTGAAATAATTATCTCTTTCTTTCGGCCTAGTTTTGATTTCTTTTTTAAAGAAGTACTTAGCTATTAGTTATTATCTTAAAGTGCAATTTATCAAACTATTGCTTCAGTAAATGAAAGAGGAACATTTCCCTCTAGAGAGAAATCTTTCATTAAACCTTACAAAGACCTTAAGCATCTTAAACTTCATTTATCATTCCTGTGCTTTCCCCTTTTCAATCTGCTGCTACCATTGCTCTCATCCGCTTGAGTTTAGAAAACAGCAGGAAGCAGTTCAGGGAAGAAATGGAATGCATTGTTACCAGGATAACTGAAAACCCCTCTTGCATTAAGTGGCCATGTAATTCATAGCAAAATTGTAGGTCTCCACTCAGGTTTGGCTGAAGGCATGTTTTGACAAAAAACTGCAATGCAGACAAAATTGACAAGTGCAGCCACTTGACACTAAAAAGCATTTGAGAATGATTTGCATATCAAAAATAAAACCATCAATTTTAATAAGAACTACTGATTGCTCTGGTTTCTTTCCAGATAGATCATAGGGCAAGGAACAGTTATATAATATAGCTTATAATGAACTCCTAGAATGTAATCTCCATCCCATTATATTCTCATAGGTCGAGTCTGCATGGCTTCTAACCTGAAACAGCCCTTATTCCATTTCACATCCCATTCACAAGCCCCAAATGATGCAGTAGGGAGGTTTTAGGATTCCCCCAACACCAAAGATAAACATTGTGTTTCAAAAAGTTTAGTGGAAATCTTATTCCTTATCTGGCGAAGATTTCACTTCCATCAGGTTTTTCTTTTAAAATGAGAGATAAATTTTATTCAGGTTATTTCATAAACCAGCTTCAGAGTGATATAGTTTTTTGTCTCTTATAATTGTGGAAGAAATTCTGTTTCTTATCCTTGCAAAATGAAATGGCTCAGGGTTTGGAGCTCTTTGGTTCATGGAAGATTGCCATCTCTAGCCTTTGATAGAGTTGCACGACTTCAGATGAACACAGTGCATAATCTGTAAGTTTGTCTGGATTTGTGATTCCTCTACAGTAGGTGGTAGTAGTGGCTTGGAACAACTGCAAGTTGTGCTTTAATTATACCTTTTTGTGGAACAACAGGTTCTGCTCATAGACATCCATGTCCTAGTCACTTCCTGTCTTGACCACTGTGAAATGCTCTGCATGGAGCTATCTTTGAAAAGTATCTGGAAAATTCATTTGGTTAAAAATGCAGCAGCTTGTTAGGTGTCACTTCTTTTGCTGGAGAGCTTCCAGGTCCAATGCCAAATGCTAGCTATCATTTTTAAAGCCCTATGTAGCTTAGGCCCAAGTCATATGAAGGACCTTTTTCCTCAATTATATCTACCCAATCCACCAGATCAGGATGTGAGTTATGCCACAGGTCCCATCCATCGAGGAGGTCCACCTAGCGAGACATAGAAAAGAGGTCAACCCTGAAGCTGTCCTGACCGAAGCAATTTTGTCTGCTTCAGTGTTGCCACACTGGAGCTGAGGGTCAGGGAGGGGGGATTTGAGATAGAGGGATTTTTGTAGCCAAAACAAAATACTTTCTGTTGAGAACCAAGGACATTCTCACACCTGGTTGGAAGAAGGCAGAGTGATGCCATTGGTTGTCAGACTGCACAGTGATTGGACCATGTGACTGATTGTTTTGAGTAAATGGAAAACCTTTTACTTTTAATATGGTGAAAACCATGAGAGTTTTTAAAGTCGTTTATCATCAGATATGTGCCAATGTGATATTTCCAATAAAATTAATCTTTGAGGAATTCAATTGCCTTGGAATCTTGCTTGCAATGGATTTATTACTTGGAATCCTGATGAGGTGTTTTTCTTAGTGGCTCCCTTCCTATGGAACATCTTCCCCACAAAGATAAGATTGGCTCCCATCTTAATAGTCTTTTGAGGCACTTTGAAGACATGGTTTTGCCAGAAGGCTTGGAGATCCCAGGCTGATGTGGAACTTATCAAGTGGTTTGTCTGATTGTTGTAACTGGGGTGGTGGGAGAGGAGGAGGGGATTGGGTTTTGTATTTGGGTTTTTAGCCACAACCTCTGTAATGATGGTCACATTCCTTTTTGAATCCTGTATTTTAAACATTATAGGCTGCCCAAAGTCCTTTTAGGCCCAATAAATAAATAATTCCAACCTCTTTAGGAATCTTGTGAATGTATGGAAAAGATCCTATAGCTAGAGAGAAAATTCGATCTGAACATCTAATTACAGAGTAAGATGCAACTGAAGCTTTCGACTAAAACTGCTGATATAATATCTCATAAATTTAATACAGCTTTAAAATTAATTATATTCTTAGCTCATACAACTGTTCCACAGAGATCAAACATTCATTATCAGAGCTATTGGTGAAATGGCTTGAAGTACTTCTCTGTACAACAATCACAGGTGTGCCAATACACTAAAGACTACTTGGTATGTTATGCATTAGGGATAACCTGAATTTATTACTATGTTGTAGCCTTTCCTCTCAAGAAATAAAACTGCAAATTTAATCTTGGTAGACCCACTGTTCTTTAAGTTAAGGTCCCAAGACAGAGAACAGGCTAAATAACACATTTCCTGGCTCCAAAGTCCCTGAACATAGTCATTCAAGCTATAGTCATCTCATGTTTGGACTACTGCAAAGCATTCTACATGGGGCTACCACTGAAGAGCACTTGAAAGCTATAGCTGACACAAAGTGCAGCAGCATGGACATTTCTTAGGCCCCCTAGAGTGGCTCATCTTATACCACTGCTCCATGAGCTGCACTTGTTGCTAATTTGTTTCTGGGTGCAATTCAAGCTGTTGGTCATTACCTTTAAAACTCTGCATGGCATGGGTCCAGGTTACTTGGGGAACCATTGCAACCCAATGGGAGTGGCCCACCCAACCCATGCTGGTAGAGGGTGCATACTACGGATCCTGTCAATCAAGGAATTTTGGCTGGCATTGTCCAGGAGAATGCTGACTCTGATCAGAACAGTAGTCTCACAGGAATAACCAAAAGCATGGGCCCATTATTTTAATGACACCTTTGTAAGAATACCATTCAGGTGAGTAAAATGCACTGCAGCAGCCAGAACACACACACACACACACACACACACCACACAAGACCACCTATATAACATCTTCCTACAAAGGAAGGATTCCACAGAGCTATACTGATTTTGTTCTACTCAGATGTATAGACTGTTTTCAATAAACACATAGTTATATTCTATAGCCAAATGCCCTATTCTGTTTCTACATTTGTTTGATAGGAGAAATTGGCATATTCAAATACTGCACAGATTTTTCTTCTATGGCAGATATATACAGAATATCTACCAACTTGCAAATCAGTTATAGCTAGAGCTGCAGATATATAAACATCTTTTCCTTGTCTCCTCTGATTGAAATTTGAAATTACTGCCTCCTTGTGGATCATCAGAATTACAGATAGAGAAGATGTTCACATTGTGCATATAGAAATTTTATTAGAGGAAGATGAATTAAACAATCCTACTGAACTTTTTACATAGATTCTACCTTCAATCCAAGACATGGATTGAAACCATTCCCCACCAGTCTAGGCCTTCTAGTCTCAGAAGAGAGTGTGAGTGTATCTCTGTTTCCTTCTTTTGGAAAGTATTGCTGTTCCTCCATTTTTCCTAATTGACTGATATTTCTGGATTTAATGTAAGTCTGATACTGAACTATTTTTGACACTGGAATTTGATATTTGGATTATCCCGGGATTGAAAACTGACTGATTTACTTGTGAATGACTTTGGACTGTGTTTGGACTTTGCTTAAACTTTCTGGAAGTAAAAACCTACATTTACTCTACAGTGTATCTGTGTACTGTGTGTGTATTATTCAAACACTTCTGTCAAAATACATCTCCCTGTATGCGCTCATTCTCCTAACGGGGAATTACCTCAACAAATTCCCTCCCCACTGGTGAATGGAATGTGTACTTGTTTATTTGCAGTTGGTGAAAACTTCAGAAAGAATAGCACCAGTGCTATTAAAGGCTAATATATTAAAAACTCTTTGGGAAGAATTATAGAGGCTTAGAAACAGTTTGAATCCTTTTAATAAGATCTGGCATATTAGTCATTTTGATTATTTAAAAAAAATGGGTTTCTATTAAGAATAACTCTTTTTGCATTTCAAAGCTATGTGAATTTTATATTCATGATGTATAACAAGGTTTCTAGTTTTGTTGCTGCCTTCTGTAATATGGGGTATTTTCCCTTAGTCTATTCTCATTGTTACTGTTTCTCTTGGGCCTCGAAAAGAATTGGAAAAAAATTGACTCCCTCTAGGAAACTTCTTTTTTTTATATGCAGTGGGCTTCAAGGGTGTATAAAGAGATGGATGAGATCTGCCTTCACTCTGAACCAGATAGTTAATTTCTCCTGATAATGAATGTGACATTTTAAGAAAGATAAAGACAGTTCCCACTTTTTTGCCAATTAGAAAAGACAGCAGAAGCTCAGAGGTTGAATTATAGGTGTATGCAAAATGGATAGGCCTTTATGAGGAACAAGGTGGCCTGTGGGATTTGGTGAGATCACTACATTCTGCAAACACTGTAGTTTTATATACTTCATATAGTGCACTTTTAATTAGATGATTATGAAAAGGGCACACTGCTTTATGATGCATTAACCTTATTGACAATTAGATACACAAGAGGAGCAAAGATCTCAAGGATAATCTTGATGAAGCCATGCCACTGCAGGGAGAAAGGAGGCAGTCATTAGTGCCATTCTGCCTTAAGCGGGCATTTATTGTCAAGCACAAAATGAGTCAAGCATGGAGTTTTTAAAGCTAACAAACACCATTTTCAGCATATTTTATGTTGTCTCCAGAGTAATTTCACACCAACTTTCTTCATACTATTGCAGGAATATCTAAGTAACAGAAAAACAATGGCATTAATTTAGTACTAAAAGAGAGAATATGAGCTACAACAGTTGCAGCATTTATCTAGTTCAGAGGAAGGTTAGCAGTGGGAAAATCTTCACTCCAGTGTTTCCATCATAGCCTCATAATCTGATATTCCTACATTCTTCAGAGTTTGGGCAACTTCAGAAAATGTGTGGTTTGAGTAGAAGAACACTATCATTAAGTAAAAAGGTGAAGAATTATCAAATTGATATCTGTTCCTCATGAATGCATAGATATAACAAAACAATTGCCTTATCAATAAATAAGTGGGGTTTTTTGCCTTCTTAGCTTTTCTCGATCCTTGGTTTTCCTGGTGATCTTCATGTAAGTATTTACCAGGTCCAATCATATTTAATACTTCAAGATCAGCCAAGCTATTATCTACTTGGCTTTATTATAACTACCTTTGTTTCTTTATACTACTCCCATTAAGGAATCAGTAGTGCTTTTTTCATACTTGTACACTGGAAATATACAATAAAGGAAGTTCATCCCTTTTTTATACAAAAAGTATGATTTTATTATATTTAAATAACATGAATTAAACGTAAACAAGCAAGAAAAAATAGAAGAAAAGACAGAGAAAAGTGCAAAAAAGAGAAAATATATATAGATAAAAAATATAACCCGCTCTATTTCTAAAATTAACAATAGTCTACATTACTTCTATAATCCCATATAATTCTAATAATCAAATCCGAAAATCAAAATAATATGTATCTTAGTTTCTCGCAAAAAGTCCAAAAGCAGCTTCATAACAGCTCATCAGTGTGTCTTAAAATAT
This sequence comes from Laticauda laticaudata, assembly GCA_004320025.1. Classification (NCBI taxonomy): domain Eukaryota; kingdom Metazoa; phylum Chordata; class Lepidosauria; order Squamata; family Elapidae; genus Laticauda; species Laticauda laticaudata. The sequence goes on along the minus strand of BHFT01022835.1, from coordinate 26,150 downwards.
AAAATAATACCTCTCATTTCACATCTCATCCCATTTTCCAGAAACTCTCTTTAACTTTCCCAAAAAATGTATTAATCAGAAAAGATCAAGTAAAAATTACCAAAATACCTAATCACATAAATACATAGACCCATTCCATTGAGTCAATATTCCCCCTATCCTTCCCTTAACTACCAGACATTATAAAAAGGAAATTAAAAACTATGAAACTTTACCAAAAAACAATCATCCCTTTTATAGATATAAAAAAATCAATCCATTGCATGGTACTCTTTGACCTACGATCATAATTGACCCCATAATTATGATCATAAATCAGAATGATAGTGAAGTGAATCACCACACAACTGGACCCAATTTCACAACCTGTTTCATGGTGGTCATTAAGTGATGCTTAGTAGTTGCAAAACTGAATACATATCCTTGTTCATTGCATTGTAACACTATCAGTGAGTATGGGTGTCCTCGTCTGATCGCTTGCTTGTGTCTTGCAATCTGATGGTAAACTTCCTCCCTATCTTTCCTAGATAAATACAGGGGCAATCCATGCAGGGAATTTGGTAAATTACATTAGAAATTTACCCCACCTCTATTCAGATTGGATCCTAAAATCTGCAGCACATATCATAGCATATTGTATCATAGAGTTTTTGGGATTCAGGCAGCATATACATTTAATACATTATTATCACATACACAACATTGTAAAATCATGGCTGCCATGTTTTTATCTGATGTTGGCCTTGAATTTGCATCAAATTGTGAGGTTTATGATTTAGAGTGTCTATAAGCTATCGGTGTAAGATATATGTGTCGAAGCAATGTGGCTTTGTATAATTGACAGATGGTAATTTACATTATTATGGATAGTTGCACAGTCAGGCAGATGTTTAAATTGGATTTGGCCATGTGTAGAACCATTTTAAAATTATTTTCAAGCTTTAAAAAATCCCCAAGCTCACCCTCAGCAATAGGCAGTGTGGATAGTGAATAGAACATAGAATGTGCTGCCCATCCTGACAGTAAACAAATATCAGAACTGCTTATATCAAGCAGAGAGATTCAAATAGTATGGAAGTAATGTTTATTTACTGATTGATATCTTGTTTGCTGTTTGTTTTTCTTAGGCAACCTAAAGTCCTTGGAAAGTTTATAAGTAATTTAGATAACTAACTTCAACTTGAAGTTCTCCTAATCATAATTACTCTGCCCTCTGTTCAATTTAATTTGTGTTTCCAGTCCACAAGTGCATGAATCATGGTCAATAATCCTCCCAGCTGAGAGTGTTATTGCTGTTTGCTAAATAAGAATGAAAACAAATAGCAAAGCTATAAATCAGAGCATAGCAATTACATTGACTTGTAGTAGAGCATAAGTGCAAAGCCAAATTTAATATATGTAAGTTTAACCCAACTCCATCTCTAGGAAAACAATGCACTGCTATTTAAATTATTTTAGAACTACCCAAATGCACATCAAGCCATGGGAGTTGTACCATAGTGTAGTATTGTAGCCAGTTATTGTGGCTTTATTTGGATCAAAGAGTTTTTGTTCATTGAGGGTGACATGTTTATAAGTCAACATCCCAATCCAAATAATTCATACTTGAAAAGTATTTCTGTAGAATTCATAGACCAAGGAAATCCATGGAGAATTACATGTATAGCTGGGTTTTCCAAGTGGGCAATTCTATTTCCCAAGTTCTCAGTTACAAAGAAAACTAAAAAACTAAGTATTTGGTTAAGTACTGCACTTTGGATTTTTTATTAAGTTGGATTATCTTATTCATATATAAATATTTTTTTAAAAAAATGAAAAATAGATTATGAAGAACTACAATTCATTAAAGTAATATATTATAAAAATCATGGAAGTCACTTCCTAGAATTCTGTAAAGTTGGAAAAGAAAAAGAGAGTGGTGGGAGACAGGAGGGAATGAGAGAGAGAGAGAGAGAGGGAGAGAGAGAGAGAGAGAGAGAAGAATGTATGATTCTACTGGCAAAAAATAGTGTTATTCTAAAATTACCAGGTTTTTTTTCTGACATTCATAATCAAGGACAGTATATCAAGATAAATGCTCCAGGGGTTTTCACATGTTCATTTTTGTCACATGTTCTAATGCATACTTCCAATCTCCAAGTGCATGTAAAGATTTCCTCCTAGTAGAAAATAATTCCTTTGTGGGTTGGAAAGCATAAAGAGCAAGTAATTGAGATGCTGCTTCCCAAGGCTTCACCCTGATGCACTTGTAAAATATACACAGCCCCAAAGTGTTTCAGCAGTGGCTTAACCTTGAAAGTCAAGCTAAAAGATAATAAGGCTATCATATGAACAGTGGAAGTTCCAGTGACTTTCACCTTGAATTATAGCAATTGTGTATAATTGACCCTGTAAGAGATCTAATACCTGCCCAATATGATGAAAGGACAGAGATGTTTCACCTTGGCCTTTGTCGTCATCTAGCAGCAGGGAACACCATCAAGTTGCATGCAGCAGTGGGAGGAATGTGAAGGCAAGCTGTTCCATCAGTCCTGCCATTTCATTAGGCTACCTGAATTGTTTCAATCTCAGCTATTTGGGATTAAAAAAAAAAACCCTGTAATTTAAAGAACTATATCTGAACTTGCTTTCCCCACATTTTGCCCATCATCGTGACATTTCTTGTACATCATTTCAATTATTTTATAAGCCCTGGAGAGTTCCCATTTTGGCAGAGGAGAGTAAGGTAACAATGCTTTGAATAAAAAGGAAAGAGAAAATAGTATGTATTTGTAAAAGAAATATTACTTTAAAATGGGCCTAAGCATGCCTCCTTGGAAAGTATTGATGCTAAAAATCTAAAACTCAAATCTCCAGAGTGTCTCAGGTGTGCTCACTAAAAATAACTGTTGATTGTTTTGTTATATTTTCTGGACATGCAAAATTCTTCTTTTCCCTTGGTTCTCCCATTTTCCCTTCAGCCACCAACCCTTGAAATTAATTCTAAGCTACCCAGGAGTATCTGGAATTAGGCGATTTCTAAAACTAAGTAATTAAAAGTCCTTTTGAAGCTAGCAAGCTACCTGCTCCCCATAATTTTAATTTGTTAAATTAATTACTTAAATAGAACGGGAAGACAGCATCTTATCAAAATAAATAAAATAGAAATTACCAGATGACTCATAATCAGCATTTCTACCACTGTTTGTGACCACCATGTAAAACCCCATGAAAGAATTTAATAAACTGATGAGTACAACTACATTTAGATATGTGCATACCTGCCCAGCATTAAGATGAGAGGGGCTAAATTCAACATTATATTTGTCTGTGAAACATGGCTCAGCGCATCTCTCCCTGACTCCATTACCACAGTAAGAGACTATCATATTTACTGATCAGATCGTGAAATCTGTAGAAGTGGTGTTGCTATCTTCTATAAAAAGTAAAATACCTGAATTTGTCCTCTTACTAAATACAGCTAAATTCAACATTATATTTGTCTGTGAAACATGGCTCAGCGCATCTCTCCCTGACTCCATTACCACAGTCAGAGTGGCCTACATGGTAGACAGAAGTTTGGATCTCTAGGGGGCAGTGGAGAGCAACTTAATCTTTTGCCTCTAGTAAATGGCATTTGTGTAGTAGGACACAACTATCTCAGCTGTCTCCTCCAATATGCTCTCAAACAGGGATATGTCTTAGGAATATAAGTCACCTAACAGGTATTTGGGTTAGAAATATATAAACTAGGATAAACATTTTAAAACTGTATCTTTAAGAAAATGCAAAACTGTAATTAGGTGTGGTTTCTCAAATGGCCATAAGATGGAGCCAGAAACCTGGGTTGTTTAATCTTAGTCTCAGAAGAGAGTGTGAGTGTATCTCTGTTTCCTTCTGTTGGAGAGTATTGCCATTCCTTCATTTTTCCTAGTTGACTTGGATTTGATGTAAGTCTGATACTGAACTGTTTTTGACACTGGACTTTGTTATTGAATTATTCCTGGACTAAAAATTGACTGATCTTACCTGTGAATGACTTTGGACTGCTTATTTTGAACTTTGCTTGAACCTTTATTGAAAGTAAAACCCTACATCTACTGTAGAGTGTATCTGTGTGCTGTGTGTGTATTATTCAAACACTCCTCTCAATATGTCTCCCTGTATGCGCTCACTCTCCTAACGGGGAATTATCTCAACACTATATGAATCCAAAGTAAAGAATGCTGCTTTGGATCCATTCTGTTTGGCATTATACTCTGCTTGCCCATTAAAAATAAGCAACTCCACCACAAATTAGCCAAAAGTGGTTGATCAGTGATAGATTAGTTGTGTGGCCGTAAAACCAAAAGAGAAAGAAGATGCATGTAATAAATGTACACATCAAGGAAAACCAAACCACTTGTTTCATAGAAAATGAAAGATTGTCATAAAACTGTTTAAAACATGAGCTGAGAAATAAGGCCCATGTCCTATGATTGAGAGGGAACTTGCACTGGCCAGGAACTTCTTTTTTTTTTTTGAAAAGAATTTTATTAACATTTACATACACGAACATTAAACAACATCTACTCTATATATATCATTCCGGTGTGTTCGGTTGGTTCATACACGCTTTGTGCATTCATTTGTAGTCTCCATTGCAGTTATATTGCATAACAATTCATATTATCATCATATCCGTAGATATTACTAAAAAGAAAAAACAGAAATTTTGTGTGACTATTACTTGTAATCACTCAAGCCTTGTGAGATATCAATACTTAGAACAATTTATTCTATAACAAATCAAATAATTCCATAGACAGAAAATCGAATCCTAAGAACCCTTATAAGATATAGTATAATGTCTATTTACGTATTTTATCACGTCTAGGTCATTGAAAAAAAGATCCCAATATTCTTATAAAATTGTTTATCTTCTTGCCTCTTAATTCAAAATGTCAATCTACTCATCTCAGACTTCCATATTTACGGCAATAATTCTCTTCCTTCGTAATGGTATGTTCTCATTCTTTCCAATTTTTAGCGAAATATACAACTCCTACGCCTGTTAATTACATTACAATCAATATTTCGAATATCTTTATTAATGTGTCCGGTAAAAAATTCCCAATAAAAAAATCTCTGGTTTCAAAGTCTATGTGTTTCTTTGTCATTTTTTCACCAACCAACAGCTGAAATTTTAAGTCCCAATATTTCTTGCATCCCACAAGTCCACCACAGATATATAATATGAGCCCGGTACTGATGACAATTCCAAACATTTCAGATCTTGTTCGTTGAACATCTTTGCTATCTTTCTCTGGGGAAGGCCACCTTAAAACATCTGTATACCAATTTTCTTATATATGCTGTTGACATTGTCATTCTATAATTTGAAGACCACAGTTTGCTATTTCTCTAATCAACCCTATCAAAAATTCTCCCGCCAACAATCATAGTTTCTTTAACTTGTGCTCCTCTAACCTAACTCCCAACACAATAACCAAATAATTTTTTAATCACTTTTTCTCATCAGTACGCCATCAATATCTATCTAAATCATCTGTTGTCCATAAAATCCTTGCGTTTTAAATCTTCATCATATCTTGAGTGTACCTCGCACATATGAAAACCAATTCATTTCTAATACCTTGTTCCTCCTAAGTTTGATGATTAATCACCCTTTTCATCTAACAGATCCTCTCATATCTAACTGTGTTGTTGTCTTTTATAGATCATTCAGGATAGAGAAAAGCTTCAATAGTCGAAACAAACTGGAATTTTCAAGATAACATTTTTTTCTATTTCTCCCACCATTAACCACAAACTCCCGTATATAATGTCTTCTGAAATACCCCTGTGTTCTAGTTCCTATTACATAAAAAAGGCTGCCAGCCCAACAGTAAAATCATGTTCCTTCTAATGTCAACAATCTATGCCTTTCTCATGTTATCCATTCTTTGACCCACATCAAACTTGCAGCTTGATAATAACATTTCCCAATTAGGCAGGCCAAAAACCTCCTCTAGATTTCTAGCATCTTAAAAGCTTTAATCTTATCTTCACCTGTCTTTTTACCTTGCATTTATAAACGTCAACATGATTTTATTTAATCTTCCAAAATAGTTTTTTCCAAGTCTAATTGGTATTGTTGAAGAGAAATAAATTCTGGGTAAGATTTCATCTTAATGTGAAATTCTCCCTATTAATGACAGTTAAGTTTTCCCATTCTTCAAAGTCTGTAATATCTGTTGTTTCGAAGCTTGGGTATAATGTATCTCTTTTAATTGCTTACATTCTTGCCTGTTAAATATATCCCCAGATACTTAAACGCTTATTGTAACTGGATTTTCAAAAAAGATCTGTCAGTTCTTCTCCTTTGTCTCGTAACATGTTTTTTCGTTTAAAATCTTTCACTGTTTTATCTTATATTTATTTTCAAGCCAGCCATCTCACCAATATTTTCTCTATCTTTTCTTCAATAACTTGAGCAGGTTATCTAAACGGGTCTTCCAAAATAAAAAGCTAAATCGTCAGCAAGCTTGTAGTTTAAATTCTTCTTTTTTAATTTTCATTCCTTTTATACTTTTATCATCCCTGAATATTTTCTTATTCAACCACTTCCAAATCAATACGATAACAAAGGAGATAGAGGACCCTTGCTTTGTGCCTTTTCTTATTTAAAAGATCTGTAAAATCCCCCTCCATCGATACCTTTGCTGGTCTGTTTATTATAATGCTTCTATTGCTCTGAAAAATTTCTGGAAAAAACCCATCTGTCCAATAGTAATAACAAAATCTCACGTTCACATGTCAAAATGCCCGGTTTTGAGCCAACTAGAATTATCATAAGCCATGTTGCTTCTCAGAATAGGCCTCATATATATTCCAAAGTACCCAAGATTACTCTCATATTGTCCTAATTTGTCTCTTTGCAGAAATCCATTTTGATCTGGGTGAAATAAAATAAAAATTTAAGTATTTTTTCAGTCTTCGCTAAAAATTGAAGCAAAGATTTTATTAATCTGCATTCAATCAAGGAAAAGGTCTATAATCTAATTGCAAACGGGTCGCCTCTTCTTTTGGGAAGAAGTTGTAATATAAGCTCCTGACCCATGTTTTGGATCATCTTCTTTAACTAACTTCATTCCATAACTTCTAACATGGGATGCTCAATGATTCTTGAAAATTTTGTATAGAATTCGCGGGAGCCCCATCTGGACCTGGTGCTTTCCATTGTTTTGACCTCTAATCTCATTTAATTCCAATCATTGTTATCATTATTTTAAACATTTCTTCATCATCTTTAGGCTATCTGTCGGTATTAGACATTCTGTAAATACTTGTTTAACTTTTCCTCACTCAATATTCTCTTGTTTAATAGTTCTGCCCATAGAAATCTCGAATAATTCCTTTTCTTCCCTTATTACCAAACAAACTTGGCCTATCATCTAATTAGTTTAAATATTTTTCTGATTCCTTCTCCGTTTCTCATTTATATGCTAGCCATCTACCTGGTTAGTTGCATCTCAAGTAATTCTGTTTAAAATTCTCTAATTTTCCTGTGCCAACTTCTTCCTTCTCTATTGAATCTCCATTTATGCTTAATTACATCCAGTTCATTTTTAATACCTTTTTCTGTGCATTTCTGTAATTCTTTTGAAGTCTTTATATTCATCTTCCAAAGGTCTGGAGCTGTCTTTTCCTAATATCTTTCTTCTTGTTATAATCTATATCAAACCTCTACATATGCTATTATCCCAAAATTCTGTATTAAGTATCCTTCGTTTTGTTATTTTCTTTAAAGAAAAAAAACCAATTCCTTCTCCATCCACTTGTATAAAGCTTTTCTCCTTTAAAAAGTATTGTTTAAGTCACTCAAATCTTTTTTTTGTCCTCCATTAATTGTCATTAGGACTATGGTCTGGCCCAAGTAGGTTTTCAATATGTGTTCTTTGAATAACAGATAAATTCTGTTAATCCAAATCATAACTAATTCGGACCAATGAGTAAATGTCTATTAGGTAAAATGTATATTGTTTAGCTTAACGTTTCTTTCTCTCTCACAATATCTATTTAGGTAATTCATCGATCATTTTAAATAAGATTTAGGGAACCTTCTATTTGTTTATTGTTGGTTGTTGATAGTCCAATTTATTGTCCACAATCCATAAAAGTCTCCCATCATAATTATATTAACCATAGTCCAGTCTAAATTATTCCCATATGTAGTTTTTATAAAACTCTTCTTTTTATCAATTCCGAGCATAAATGCAATCAAGAGTATTTCCTATATTGTCCATTATTTCCACCATTAATACTACCTCAACCGTTATCGTTAAATCAGTTTTGCTGGAATAATCCTCTTTGATGTAGAGAACCATCTCCTCTGTTCTTACATGAGCAAAGAAGGTAAATATTTCCCTAATTTTGGTTGTACTAACAATTGCATTCATGTTGTTTTTGATAGTGAACTTCTGTTAAGCAAATTATATCAATTTTAATTTCCTTCAATTATGAAGGTTTGTCCTTCTTTTAAAACAGCCTGAGTAAGTCAGTTTATTCAATTGTAATCAAGTTTTTTTTCTGTCCAAATGATTATCTTTATATTTAGGTGCTTTAACAGCTCTTGGCTTCCACTTCACCGTGTTCTTACTGCTACCTGTCCACCTAAACTGCCTTTCCTTTCAATCCTCAATTGTCCTCCTGAAACTCTATTAATGAGACCTCTTTCTCTGCCTCCTTCTTCTCCAAAAAACTTCTGGCCGTTAGAAGAAGTTCTAACTTTTTCAATCGAATCATTCTATGTCTCTGCTCTTGCCATTAAGAAATCCTTTGGTATCAGCCATTCTATAGTTCACTTCATTTCCCACAGCAATTTGGTCAGAATTCAGTATTCTCTTCTCATCTCTCCACTCTTCTACGTATTGTTTAAACCACAATCGTCTTGCCTTATATTTCAATGTTTTCTCTCTTACCACTCTGTAATATTTGTGTGATGGATTTTTGGTAAATCTAATATGGAACTTCCTTTGTAATGTTATTTCTCATCGCATACTTGTATAAACTCGATATACCTCATCTACTCCATCATCAGCTTGTTTTCGCTCTGTAAATGTTCGCGGAGAACATGCTGCCGAAGATTTCTATCATTAATCGCGGCCAAATTTCTCCTTTCTCTCTTATTTGAGAATCTAGAGATAAGATTCGACCCCATTCCATCTCCACGACCTCAAATCCCCCTTTTTTCTTGTTCATACCACTGTTAATCTATGTCAAATTTTCCAATCTTCTCCTCTCTTTGTTTTCCTTCTCCTCAATTTTTTTGAAATCTCTCCTCATACTTCCCCATCATTTGTTTAATATTTTTCATCACTTTCTCTATTTTTTGTTCAATAGTATCATTTTTATCTTAATATCTTGATTCCTGCATAAGCATCCTGTAATTTACTTTTCTTTGTTCTTTATCTTGCTTCAACATTGTCTGAATTAAATGTTGTCCTTCAGATGGTGGGAAGCAGAGGTAAGAGTAGAAATGCCGAATGGTTTGGTTTCCTGCTCATTTTAGATGCTTCCAAAGCTCAGATTCTCTTTAACTTTTTATCCAGCTGATAAAGTAACCAATTATAGTCCAAATAAAAAAGTCCAATAGTAAAAACCCGAAACCAAAGAGAAAAAGAAAAAGGAAAAAGAAAGGTCTTCAGTTCTTCTAGACCTAGTCCAATTGAAATAATCCACCATATAAGAAAAAATGGAGGAAAAAAAAGAAAATAATCAAAAAGAAAAAAACAAAGTGATCCCAAAAACATAGATGAAGGGAGCAAGAAAAAAAAGAAAAAAAAAAAAGACTCTGAGGCTTTCCCTTTAAAAAAAAAAAAAGCAAAAATACTCGAGTTAAAATTTACAAAAAGGCTGGCGAGTATGACTTTCACAAGTATATATATATATATATATGCACTGCACACTGCATTTTATTTCTTTATCCAAGGCTCTATTTATAACTCTCTTCTCCAGCAGCTTCAAAGCCAAGCCTCAAATGTTGAAATATGGATAAGAGTCCAAGAAAGCACCTGTAATAATATTTTACTGTGTTCTCCCTCTATCTTATCACATTAAAATGTCCTTGAAAAGGAGTATTTATACATTTTTTCTCGCCAGTTCAAATAAAATATTCTCAAGCCTCTATTGGCAGTGTTTTGCAACATTTCTTCCATAACTCTTCTTTTCCCCCCCAGCCAAAAAAAAGTAAAAGATTTGTGAAAAACTCAAACAGGAAAAAGAAAAAAAAAATAACCAAAGGAGCCTCTATCTAAAGAGAATAAAAAAAAACAAAGAAGCATGAAAATATATATAAGAAGAAAATTCAATCCGGTTACCTACAAAGTCACATTAAAGTCCTCAAAAAAAAAAAAAAAATAAGAAAAGAATCCAAGCCTCAATTTTGACATCACTTAAAGAGCGCGCTCACACCAATCCAGTCAAACAAAAATAAAGTCACAGATTTCTTCTTTGTTCAGGATGTCCTTTCAAGTCTCACCAATTTACAATTCAAAAGGAGTTTCTCACCCAACCGACACACACTCATCAAATCACTTTCCTCCGGAGCTGTCCCGACTTCACAGCTTTGGAGGCTGACCTTTCCGCTGCCAGCAAAAGGGCTTCTCCCGGATCAAACCAGAGATATTGCGATATCTCTGGGACCTGGGACTGTGCCCCTTCACATCCCGTCTCTACGGGACGGTTTAGGTCCGTTAGACCGACAGGAAATATCAGCTGCGATCTCAGAGCCCCGAGATCGCAGCTGTAGCACCGAGACGAAGCTCCGCCTTCTCCTGGCCAGGAACTTCTACTGCTCATAAAAATGTCATTCTGCCTCAGATTTACACATAATAGGTTACGTATAGTTCAGGGTTGCTATGTTCTTAACTTTTTACTTAAAAATACTCTTTAGAACAGGGGTGTCAAATTCAAAGCCTATGGGCTGAATCCAGCCCATGGGGTGCTTAGATCTGGCCCACAGGGTCACCCTGGAAACCATGAAGGACTGTCCTGTGGTGCCTCTGCCAGTGAAAATGGAGCTTGAAGACCTCAATTTTTGCTGTCGGAGGGCTGTAGGAGGCCATCACAGCTGAAAACAGAGCCTCAATGAGTGACATCCACTCATTCACCCTGGCCACATCTACCCTGGCCATGTCTCCCCAACCCACCTGAGGTCAAACACAACCCTGATGCGGCCCTCAATTAATTTGAGTTTGACACCCCTGCTTTAGAGGCTGCCATGCACATATATTCTTACAGGTGAAATCATAATATTGGGAAAAGTTTTGAGCTTGAGTTCTATGTCAAACTAATTTGTGCTTTGCCATTTACTAATCCAAATAATTTGAAATTCTAGCATTGTTTCTGATTAACTTTTTATTGTTTAATTTTGATGTCAGAAAACTAAGTAAAATTCATTTGAGTATATGAATAATACAGTAGTTTCAGATGGCAAACATAACATGTTTCATTCAAACATGTTCTACAGCACATACTTGCTTTTAGGTATGTATGATTTAATTTTTTCATTGTAATCGGGGCTGTTTTCTACCAAAGATTTCCCTGCATTGTTTCCTTAACAAAGGTCCAGATGACTTAAATGGATCTTCATTTAGATTTTTCCTTCTGAAAAAGGCAATTTCAGCCAGGTATTGTTGAAAGGTCAAGGATTGTAACCAGGCAATTTGTGTGCTAGAATACAAAAATTATATGTTAGTTAAATTCATCCATCCATCCATCATCTTTCTCTCCCCCCCCCCCCCCCNCCCCCCCCCCCCCCGCGCACTCTCAACAGGTAGATCTTTCTGATCCTCCTTCATAAGCATGGGATTTGACTTTCAGTTAGGGATCTGGACCTTGTGTGAAGCCAAAAATGTCTTTCTGTATTCATCCTTGCAGCGCTTCTACAAATTGATTTCTTTGGAGAATGCTGGGCTTTCAGAGTAGGAGTTACTATTATTATCTGATTTAGTAAAAAATTCAGACACACATTTTATTTGTTACATTAGCTTTGCAAGCATGGCTTTGTTCCTCTTCACATTTAAAGCTCTTCTCTCCTAGAATTTGGGGGCTCTTTCTTCATCAGCTTCTGACTCTAAATCAAATTTATATCTAGAGCTGTTTCACCCTTTCTTTCCTTAGACCTCTGTGGTGGGAACTTCAGAGCAACTTTAAGTGGAGCAGAGCTTTTATTGGGCCATTTACAGGAACACTTGCATCTTTTTTCAGAGTTGTCTCCTGCATGTCTTGAATCTCACTTTTTGAAAAAAACAACAACAGAAAGATTCTTCATCTTAATCCTCATAAAATATTTTACCCATCCTCAATCTCTAGCCCTCATCTATCTATCTCTACCTATCAATATTTCTACCCATCAGTTTTCCTCTGCTTTTATGTCCAGATTAAAGAATCTACTCATAGATGGAAAAAGTTTATCTATTTTTTTTCAAGGCATTTATTTTATGGCATTCCATTTCTCATTGGACCAACCTATTTCTTCCCCTTATGGGTGGGAATGATATGAATGTGATACCATCAAACAAAATAAGCATTCAAATCACACAATGAAGCTGCTGCACTGTGAAGTTCATTCATAAATTTATGCAGTCTAACACTTTTGAAGGTATTTAATCTGAATATCTTTTCTCTAAACCAATTAATTATTATTACATGCCAATGATAAGCAATCAGGCATTAATCATAACTTCACAAGAAGATATAATTCTTGCATCCAGTTTAAAGTTTATTTTCTCCTAATTCCTACTGCTTAGAGGTAATTCAGTTCTTAAATATTATTACAGGTAACTCTCAACATACAACAATTTCTTCAGCAACTGTTTAAAGCATGGTTTTCCAACCTTTTGGCTTGACTGGGTCACATTGAGAGAAGAGGCATTGACTTGGGCCATCTATAAAATATATATTGTGATATAGTTAATGCATATAAATAATAAACTTCCTTTTTTAGTTTTTATTATCTTGTGGGTTACATTACTAGCTGTCCGGAATTGCATGTGACCTATAAACTGTGACTTAAGGCCCATGGCCAAGATTATGACCATTGCAGTGATGACATGATCAAACTTTGGGTGCTTGGCAGCCTTTCTGTACTTATGACCATAGAGTCTAGCAACTGCTCTTTTCAATGTGCTAGTATAAAATAATAACATCATACCCTCAACTTTTTATTTTTACATACTTGATGTATGTAAAAGACTAGACATACTAGACATTTCTATGACAACATATTTATCTAATCAGCAATACCCAAAGTCAAAGTTTAGTTTTTGTTTTGTGTTTCTATCTCAAAGGCAAAATCCAGACGTGGTTTCCAGTAGAAACAAAGTTGGGTGTATTCTTTTCTTTAATTAGAGCAGTTAATTTGACATCTTTGCAATGTAGATGAGATTTATCTAGGAACAACAGTGATGTGTTGAAGAGTGAAATTGAAACAAATGTGAAATATTAGTTTCTAAAAAAACTTTGTGAAAAGAAAATCATAAATGCTTTGAGAATGTTGAAAAATGCTAAGGCTGCAGATCTTCTGGATGTAACTCAAGAAATTTGTAACTCAAGAAATTTATATGAATTTTCCTGGTTTATGGCTCTGTGCCTTGCTAGATGCAGGTGCAAGCCTGGCTAGTGGAAGAAAGCTATGATTGTCCCTCTGTACAAAGTGAAGCATAGTAAGAACATACTCCAAAACAAATTCATTTGTCAAGTGTATCTGGGAAAGTATTTGACAGAATTCCAATTGGAAGCATACAAGAGTTAGAATTAGCAAAATCTGAAAAGTGTAATGCAGTTTTATGCCAGGCAGGAAATATCCAGAACAAATTTTGGCTTTTAGAAGATCACTGAGAAATGTACTAATATGGGAAAGGAAATTGCTGATTTGGAGGAAGCATATGATCAAGGGAATAAGCTAGAATTATGGAATATGTTATAGAGTTGAAGGTTTACTGTTGAATGCAATATAAGTATTATAGGTAATCCTCAATTTACAATTTATTCAGTGTCTGTTTGAAGTTACAGTGACACTAAAAAAGGTGACTTATGACCAGTTTCCACATTTATGACCAATGCAGTGTTCCCGTGGTCATGTGATCAATATTCAGTTGCTTGGCAACTGGCATGTGTTTATAACCATTGCACTGTCCCAGGGTCTTGGGACCACTACTTGTAACCTTCAAAACCAGCTTCTACTTGTAACCTTCAACACCTTCAAAACCAACTCAATGGCAAAGCCAGATTCACTTAACAAGCTCACCTAAGAATTGCAGTGATTCATTGAACAACAATGGCAAAATAGTCGTAAAATGAAACAAAACTTGCATAACAACTGCATTGCAATGAAATTTGTCGATCACTACCATTATATGCTTCCATTATATGGAAGTAAATCATGCATAAAATAAATGGAATGCTTAGCATATGATTCAATATTGAGGGAGTAAAAAAAAGATGTATTATATACATATTTGGTTATTCAGTATATTTGGCTAGTTTATAGCAAATAAATTTATCAGGAATGCTCGTGGTAACATTGTAAGTCAGGGATGTAAACACACATATACTTTTGTATGTAGATGGTGTCACATTATTGTCTGAGAGTCTGAATAATTTATGGTGTATTACACAATGCAACGAGCAACTAGATTTTGAAAATTAATGTATCAAAGTATCAAGGTACCATGACTGATTTATTGATTGATTAAATGTATTTGCTACCCAACCCATCTCACTATCCAAGTGATAGTTATATTTCCAGAAATAAAGTAGAGTTAAGATTTAGTATCTGCTTTAATATCTATCTGTCTTTTTAATATAAATGGCAGCAGGTGGGGGGAGAGAGAGGGGAGGAGAATGTAGAAGAATAGGTTTATTCTAAAAAAATATATGTTGAAATTTCAAGATCTGCAAAAGATCTTATTTATTTATTTATTTATTTATTTATTTATTTATTTATTTATTTATTTATTTATTTATTTATTTACACAAGTGANAAAAGATCTTATTTATTTATTTATTTATTTATTTATTTATTTATTTATTTATTTATTTATTTATTTATTTACACAAGTGATTATTAGATAACAGGTATAACTATAAACATGGTTATAAATACATGAAAGTATATGTGGTTTTTTGTCAGAAATAAATGTTTGCCAAAGTAAGTGAAAATAATTGTGGCAAAAAGCATGCTTTGTAAAAGTGAGAGATACTTCTTGTTCTTCTGCCATATCTGTCATTGGCGATCGGACATTGGCGATTGTGTTGGCGATCCTATTTTTATCAACAGCTGCATGAAAAAGTGCTGCAGAGTTTTGTCCAAACCAGTCCCTTAGATTTTGAAGCCATGATGTTCTTCTTCTGCCTGAACCTCATTTGCCTTCAATCTTTCCATGGAAAGCGAAGTATGCCGTATTTTTCCAGATGTCGCATCACATGTTCTAAATATTCTAACTTTTGCCTTTTAATGGTTTTGATGATTTCCCTTGGATTTTCCAGGTGGCTTATCACCTCCTAATTTCTGATTTTGTCAACTGAAAGATGCTTATGGCAGGCAAAATATAAAAGTCAGCTAAAAACTATGACTGTTAAGAGGAAATGGGCTTCTATTCCCTTCCTAACAGGGTAGGGAATGCAAAGTATGAACCAATATAGAAGAAAAAGTATTCTGAAATGTTTGATCACATAGAAAGAAGGAATGAAGATTGAGTGGCAAAATAAATAAAGGAAAAGTGATAGGACAAGAGCAAAGGAAAGATGAAGAAACTTATGATTGGTTGCAGGCAGTGAAATTGTTAGCCAGAGAAGGGAGTAAAGTCAAAAATCAAAATATGAAGATGGATCTCAATATGGACCATATTGACATGGATCAATATTTATTTATTTATTTGTTTGTTTGTTTGTTTATTTATTTATTTATTTATTTATTTAGTCAAGTGATTATTAGATAACAGATATAACTATAAACATGGTTATGAATACATGAAATGGATACGAATAAGAAAATATGGATTTCAATATCAGTATTAAGGAAAAAAAGAGAACTACAGGGAACTGTATTCCCTGTAGATTTAAGCCCATGTCCCACTGCACCAATGGATGCAAAGAGGATGTAAAACGGACAAAAAAGCTTGCCATCCATTGGAATTGGAAAACACGATTACATCCGTTGTGTACTACATTGACACTATGTGTTTCATAGCGCTCTATCCCGTCGAGCATGTCCGTCCACTGAGATTTCATCCGCTCAAGAATTTTGGAGCTCACGGACAAAACATTTTGAGTGGATGTACTTTCCGGCCACGTACGATGTACTTCCATGGCATATACAGCAACAACACGTCTGATGTCCGTTTATCATCCGTTAAACATCGCTGCTACTTCCTCTCTGCATCCTCTGGCCATCCCTCGAACTCACAATCTGCCTCCCAGCTGAAAAACGGAAAGAGGGAAAGAAACGGAAAAGGTGCACGGATGTCTCAACAGCGTTAGTAGCATGGAAATAGAAAGGATGTAAGCGATCAGTCTCGTAATATAAAGCATTAAAAGGACAAAACGTGTTGTATATGGGATGTATACTCTTGATATATAGGATGTCTGCAAGTATGTCTAGCAGTTGTGGAAGGACAACCTAGTGGAAAACATGAATTCCTTAAAAAGGGGGGGAACATCACTGATGATTCAGTATGAGTCCAGCAGCCGTGGGTACAGACCTCTTCACCCTTGGTCTTTCTCTTCCCACATTCATCCACTGATTCTCATCACATGGATCTTCACTCATCCTTTGATGGTAGCTGCGATCATTGCATCACAAGAACTAAGCCCTGTTTAGGACTGTTCAACTTTAGCTACAAAGCGAAAAGAAGTAGATGTTTCAAGAGCTGTGTGGGTCCGAGGATGGATCGGGAAGAAGAATGGAGTTGCGACTCTATGACAGCTGATGGTGGAGGCTGAAGAATGAAGGCATTTGGCATCCAGCACTTCATGAAGATGCAACAGCCATGTTTGACGAAGTTGTGGAGCACTGAGACCCAGGTTGACCAGTGCAAACACGCAACTTCCATCCAGCCGGACTCTGGACTGAAAGATGGCATGACCATGCGCCACCCTAGGCCCTCGTGGGACCATGTACAGAAACATGCAAGTATGCCTGGAGGGTGCCCACATAACACCATCAGCAAAGTGGTCAGCAGAAGTCGGTGCAAGGACCATCATCGAGAATACTGGAAGGAGTTCTTCCAGTGCCCACACTGAAGAAGGCTGGCGAGGAAAGTTGCCAGAACAAGATGTAATCAGAGGTGGAAACTTTCCCACACCCGTTGGGAGCCAGACGGATGGGAAGCACGTGGCGCTGCAAAGCTCCAACCAACTCAGAGTCCAATTATTACAACTACAAAGGCTTCTTCAGTATCATTCCTCTTTGCCATGGTTGATGCTGATCACAAGTGATCTACATCGTGACCTTCAGGCCAATGGGTCAGCCTTTCAGATAACAGGTATTACAACGCCAGTGATCTCAAAGGATGGGCTGCGAACGCAACTCATCATGGTTTTTCGCAGATCCAGACCCCTACCCAATGACACACAAGATGTGCCCTACTTACATCGTGGGTGAATGACACCTTCTCCCTTCAGAACCTACCTCATTGAAGCCCTACAGTTCAAGAATATCTCACATGGAAGAGAAGGATCTTCAACTACAGGCTGTCCAGGGCAAGACGGGTGGTGGAGTAACTCCTTTGGCATCCTGGCCACAGGTTCCAGGAACTCTCTCACCACCATGCAGCATGAGCCACATACTGTGCAGGAGCATCATGAAGCTTGCTGCAACTTCTGCACAATCTCATGCGCACCTGCTAACCCAGTTGTTGCAGAACAGACCTGTGGACGCGTTCAACAATAAGGGAATTGGGAAGACAAAAATGGCAGCCTTGGTAAATGGAGGCAGGGAACCTAACCTGGATAGACACTGTGGGATTGTACAAGGCCCCAACAGAGGCTTCACGTGAGAGGGAAAAGCAGCGCAACCTCCTGAAACACTTGGGCTGCAACTCCCAGCTGAGCAGGTGGTGTGGGCAAAACAGGATGATAGATGCTTTTTGAAGCCTGTCTGCATAACACTGATAGATTGTTGCATGTTGTTGAATGGCCCTACAATAAATAGGGCATTAATTAAAGACTTTCTTTCTTTTAAAATGTGTTTATCCTATGAATAATTGTTATTGATTAAAAAAGGCCATATGTGTGGCAGCTGCGGAGCGGTGGACCATACAGCCTCAACATGCTTTGCAACTGCGAGGTTTTATCTTTCCCACAGCCCTATCCTTTCTATCCCACAACTATCCCATTACCCATGCCCACAAAGCATTTCAAGGCTTAACCATTTTTCAACAGTTTTCACAACACTTTATTAAGTAAAAAAAATGAACCAAGTGTGTGAAGCAAAAGATAACCTTTATTAATAACTGTTTTAAGTAGTAACTGTATGACTTTATTAAAAAAGCAAAATAAACCAAGTCAAAGGTCTTGGAGACAAGATAAAGTGAAACAGGATAACAACCGCGTCTCTGGCACTTATTCTCAGTCAGTCTGGGCATGGTCCATGGTGCTCAGCTGTTAAGCGGGCAGGGACTCTGGAGGTGGCATGTGCATGGACGCTGGTCTGAGGTGCCATTGGGGTGCTTGGCCCCGAGAGTACAACAGGGGATGGTGTATTAAGGGATACTCTCAGAAAGCTGACTCCAGAGTCCCGTGAGGTTTGAGAGCCCTTCATCAAGTACCTGGATGTCAGGCACAAGACTGATGACAGATTGTCCCGTTGAGCTGGTATGGCTGTGGGGTGGAGGAGGAGGAGTGTAGTGGGGCTGTTGGTCTGCAGCTTGGCGTGGAGGTGTGGCATCTGCTGGCATGCAATGAACCTGGGCCTGGGACTGGGAAGGGCTGTTTCTGCTGGTGCGGAAATCCTGGTAGTGTAGCCTTGCTAGTGGAGGGCTGTTTGAAAGCCATGGAAAGCGGGTGACATCACCTGGGATGGAGGAGCTAGTACTGGACTGGGTTGGGGAGCAGGTATCAGCTGGGCGTTGAGGGTTGTGGCAGAATGCGTTATCTTTTTGCTTCATCACCTGTGTATTGGGCCTTGGCTGTCCATGAGGGTCTGGCTCACGTAGGGTGATGCAAGGGCTTCCGTGCCGAGGGTGGTATGTCGCTGTGAACCAGCTGGAGAGAGAAGATCTGTTGCTGGTCTTGATTGTGTCCCTGATTCCAACAGGACCAGTGTGGCTCTGGCCCTCCAGTCTGCCTCTCTGCCTGCCATCCTGTGAGACCTGCAAGTGGGGCGTGGGTGGTGGGTTGGTCTCTGATGACTGCTGCTTCTTGCTCATTTTGTGCACAGGGGATCCTGCAAGTCCTACCATTGATGGGAGTGCAGCTGTCAGGGGGTCTCTGCGTGATGCCCTCCGAGAACCTGCCTGGACAGTGCATCTGTTCCTGGCTGGAAGAGGACTGGCTCGTCTGTGGGCTGTCTGAGGGGAGAGGGGTGTCAGAGGGGGCTGCTCCTCAGTGGTGGCCTCACCCTCCAGGAAACGACCTTGGCGCCATGACGTACACCTCCTCAGTCAGCGGAGGCTCGACAGAGGCCGCCCCAATTTCTTGAGGTGTAGCTTGCATACCAGGTGCGCATGCTTCCACCATCCCAGCGAATTACATCTGCAGTGTAGCCAAGGCTCTCTGCCTTGTCTCTCCAAGCTGCCTGTTTTTTTCTTGGTGTCGCATAAGTCTGTGGCCTTTCCCAAGGTACTCGTTCTCCCTCGCCATTTCCAGCACCTCCTCTCATGGTCCTCGAACGTGTCATGTTTCTCTCTCTCCTTCTCTTCCCTTGCCGCTTCCTCGCTCTGGCCAGGGCCTTCAGCAGCAGGGCCTTCAGAGGGGCTTGAGCAGCAGGGCTTTGAGGGCCTTGGGGGATGCCGTCCACCATAATGAGCAGCATCAGTAGCAGCAGCACCAGCAGCAGGAGAAGCACTAGTAGCACGCAAGCAGCCAACAGCAGGAGAAAAGCACACCAGTAGCAACCCAGCACAGCACTCAGCAAGCACCAGCAGCTTCAGAGTCAGTGCCAGGGGTGGGATGGGTGGTTCTGTCCTTCTTGCCAGGGTTGCAGGAGTTAGGCACAGGCCTTTCTCTCTTGCCCTGACTGACGAACCTATGGTGTATTCAAAGATGTCTGTGGCAACACGTCTTTCCTCTGAATGCTGACTGTCTTATGAGCTGCAATCTTTTATATCTTGCGGAGCTGACGCAATTCATTAACTCCATGCATGCACAGTGACATCATAATAATTCTGTTTTGCATCGCTATGCATCGCTATGCTTCCTATAGGCATCCGTGATGCATTCCACATACCGTACACATCCGCCCTTGTGCTATGCGTCCACTTTTGGCAATATTCTCCCCTGGAAGCCCTTCGGATGTGTCATCCACTTCCATCCGCTTCCATCCGCTAGGCTTCCTACAAACATCCGTTTAACATCCCCACTACATACTACCCCCGTCTGTTCTTTTCCATTCTTTTCCGTTCTGTTTATGCAAATTTGGGCCACTTTTTGGAGCGGATAACAATGGATGGAGCCACACCCAAAATTTTGCTCATCCGCTGTGTCCTTTTTGCTTACGTTTTGCATCTGTCGGCCAGTGGGACCTAGCCTTTAGATTTAGCTTCATTTCCTTTTAAAGCAAAACAAAACTCACTGCCTTTAATTTATCTGGCTTAGTATTTCATCTTTTCTTTCAATGGTCTAATACTATGCTAATCCAAAAAAGAAATAATGTGATAGGTACAATTGTATCAGTGGTGCAATTCAATTTTTTTAATTGCTGGTTCTGTGGGCGTGGCTTATTTGGTAAGTGTGGCTTGGTGGACATGTAACTGGGTGGGTGTGACTTAGTGGTCATATGACTGGGTGGGTGTGGCTTGGTGGTCATGTGACTGGGTGGGTGTGGCCAACTCAATGTCACTCATATCAAGGGGTGTCTCACCTGTCCCCTCCCCTCCCAGCCATTCCTTGTCACCCAGCCTCAACTTATCTGTAATTTTGTAAAAATGTTGTTCACCTTTTTTGACTTTATTATCTACATACTATAGATGTACTTTCATGGATCATTGAAAAGAGGAAATGGCTCACATGCTTTACCCAAGAGTGTGATGGGCAACAGGATTTTAACGGCTGCCACAAAGAAGTGGGGGCAATATATTTTCCAAGGAAGCAAAACACAAACAAGAAGCAATGGATGGAAACTGAACAAAGAGAGAAACAACCTAAAACTAAGGAGAAACATCCTGACAGTGAGAACAATTAACCACTGGAACTGCCTGTCTCCAGAAGTTCTGGGTGCTTAATCACTGGAAGTTTTTCAGAAAAGACTGGACAGCCATTTCTCTGAAATGGTATAGGGTTCCCCCAAGGTCCCTCCAAGTGTTATTCTGTTATTCTGACACTTTCCCAGGATCTCTACTCAAATTTATTTCATAATTTCACATATAAAATAGCCATTCATGTAATACAACTTGCATATTGTTCAAAACAGTAATTATTATGGGTGATGTTTGACAGCAAGCCTCAGTCAAAAATCATAAGAGTGCTTCTTTCTCTGTATGTATACAAAATATCACATACGAGGAATAGCATATTAAGCTGGATTTATGCAACCTGATGTACAAAATAAATACACACATATTTATGCTCTGGACTAGACATTGATGTAAATACCTGCAAAGTATGTGGTAGCCCTGGGCAAAAGAAAAGCAGTAAAATCACTCTAGATGTAGTGTAGGGGCAGTGTAAAATATTAATACATGATAAATAATGAAACTGTCGCACCGTGACTGAGGACAGGAGAAGAGATATCCTTCTCAAAAGAAAAATGTCATCAGCCTCAGCCGAGTAGTTTAGAGGCTGAATAGTTTACAAGAGAGTTTATTCTGAAGAGAGGGGGAGGGAATGCTCTAACCAGCCAGCTTGTTTATCAGGGACAGACTGAGGCGACGAAAGGAGTTGTGGAAAGGAGTTGCAACAGAATGCTCGGGAAAATTTCTTTCACATGCATACAAATGCAGAAATACAAATACATTCACAGTAGTGGAGTTCAAAATTTTTTATTACCAGTTCTATGGGCGTGGCTTATTTGGTGGGTGTGTCTTGGTGGTCATGTGACTGTGGGCATGGCTTGGTGGTCATGTGATTGGGTGGATGTGGCTTGGTGGCCATGTGACTGGGTGGGCATGGCTTGGTGATCATGTGATTGAGTGGGTGTGGCCAACTTAATGTCAGTCACATCAAGTGGTGCCTCACCTGGCCTCTCCCTTCCCAGTCATTCCTTGTCACATCCAGCCTCAACTTATCTATAGTTCTGTAAAAATGTTGTTCACCTTTTTTTGACTTAATTATCTAGATACTATATATGTATTTTCATGGACCACTGAAAGGAGGAAATGGCTCACATGCTTTGCCCAAGAGTGTGATAGGCAACAGGATTTTAAGGGGCTGCCAGAAAGAAAAGGGGGGATGTACTTTCCAAATCACCAGAAGGCAAACAAGAAGCAATGTATAGAAACTGAACAAAGAGAGAAGTAACCTAAAACTAAGGAGAAACTTCCTGACAGTAAGAACAATCAACCAGTGGACCTACTTGTCTCCAGAAGTTCTGGGTGCTCAGTCACTGGAAGTTTTTGAGAAAAAACTGGACAGCCATTTCTCTGAAATGGTATTGGGTTCCCTCTAAAGTCCCTTCTAAGTGTTATTCTGTTATTCTGTCATCTTTCCCAGGACCTCTACTCAGAGTTTGGCATCCTCAGTTTTCCTGCCTGAGCAGGGGCTTGGAGTAGAAGACCTCCAAAGTCCTCCAAAATGGCTGCTTGAAAATGCATGGCTAGGGCGGAGAAGTAGTCCTCCTTTAAACTGGGGCAGCGAGTATTTGGCGGGTGGGGAAAGCGAGTGAATGGAAACCACTGACCGGGTTGGGGGCATGGCCAGCCAGATGTTGCTACCAGTTCGGTGACCCACATCAAATTCTTGCTACCGGTTTGCCCGAATAGGTGTGAACTGGCTGAATTCCACCTCTGCACACTCACAAAGATAATGCCATCATCCTGATTTTTGTTTTTAACCATCCAATTTCCATAGTTTGTAGGGAAAGGAACCGTAATATTTTTTCCCCAATAGAAGAAAAGAATCATCTACCAGCAGAGGGAAGAAAAACCAGGAGGAAACATGATAGCATTGTTACACACACATGCACACACACGGCTGATCTGGGACAATCTCCAGTCAGCAGCGGGTGGGGGAAAAGGAAGAAATGGGTGGCGCCTCCCCACTCCAGCCTTCTCTCTCTCACACACACACAAACACACATGCACACACATATGCTAGCTAAGCCGCACCAGCAATGAAGCAAGCCAAGAGAGCCCAGGAATGGTGGGGGAGGGCCTTGGTAAGCTCAGGAGATGGTAGGGAGGGGAAGACAAGCTCTGGGGATGCTGGGGGGCTAGCATGACTTGTAGGCTTACCTTTCATAGGAAGATCAGAGCTGCTCTGTTGGGACATAGGGCCATGTGGGAAAGCAGGTTAAGCTACGAGGACCCAGTGCAGAATGAGGAGTGACTGGGTGGGGTGAGCGTAGGGCAGGACAAGTGAGCAAGCTGCAACTGGGAACCGGTTCAGGGGCATGGCCAGCCAGAAGTTGCTACCTGTTCAGCGGCCCATGCCAAATTATTGATACCCGTTCTCTCGAGTAGGTGCGAACCATCTGAATACCACCTCTGATGTGTATCTATCTATTCATGGGAGTGTTAATTAAGATTATTGAAACAGCTGACCACCTGAGTGGCTTCATTTTTTTGGTAAGCTGTTGTAGCAGGTAATCTAATTCTTTTCAGCCATATGATTGTCTGATAGTGCTCTTTTATATTATTCAAGCTTTGAGTATTTTATTATCCCATAAATTGTGAAACGGTCCTATCTTGAGTTCGAATCACTGAGTTAGGTGGCTCTATTTATCTTCCTTACTGAGCTCATTTCAGAACGGAATTCATTTCTGACAAAATTCATCTTTGAGCACTTTGAGAGTTATATTGGGATTCTCCATTCAAGATTTTGTGGTGATCAAAGGTGAAGTGCAGATTAAATAAAAAGAAATACTGTTTCAATAATGGAGGAAGATCAGTGCTTAAATTAAGTTCAGAAGCCTGATTGGGAGTAATGGGCTTGACAGTAAGAAATACTACTGTCTGCCAGCTACCTTGCTTCTTCTGAATTCAAGGACAAATTTTAAGCCGTTCATCTCTGCATTATCATCATCAATCAAGAAAGATGGGACTTTGTATCAGATGTTGCCAAGACTCGGCCATTTTGCTTCCTATTTCCTCTCTTTATCTTCATTACTCTGATACTAAGGAGCTTTGATGTGCACAGCATTGCATTATATAGCTTATTCTTAAACATCTGATATATTGAAATTGATAAAGCTCAGAGATTAGTTGTGAGTCTTGGATATAATTGTAAAAAATTTTAGCAGTCATTTGTAAGTCAGTCATGAGAACACCCACAAATGCCCTGCTATATTACTTTTTAATGTTAAATTAATCAAATTAAATTCAATGTACACATATAATCTAAATACTATTCAAATTTGATAATATGTTTACCAGAAACAATACATAAAATGGCTTAAATTGCTGTCACTAGAGAGAAATATTGTCTGCCACCTGTGGCACTGAGTGCTTCCAACTACAATATAAAAGTTGCTTTCATGTTAACATGCTAGACTTGGATAGATTAACACAAGTCAGGTGTGTAACCTTACTAAGTGACTTTGAATCAAGCATATGGTTTCATCCACACCCATGACACAGGAAAAAAAATGGAGAAACTCTCCAGAAATAAAGCTTTTTACAATAAATCTTTATTCATATATTAGTATATGTTGCATCATCTTTAAATGAAATGTTTTATTGGGATTTATGTAAAAAGTGTGCATTTGATGCTTCAAAATATTAATGTGGCCATCAGGCAAAAAAAAAAAAGTGCTCCAGAGTGACCATGTACATATTTTATGGACTTCCAAAATTAGCTGGAGTATCATCTAGAGCACAATATAATTGACATCACAGTAGCAGAATAGCAAGTTTTACTTGTTGATGATGTTACATAAAATGACAGCTGAGTAGAAGGAAATCAAAAAGATTGTAAAATGCTGGACCTTGACAATTGAAATACAGAGATTATGGACTAACATTGACCATTTTTTCCTCATAATTATTGGAGTTTTAGAACATAAAGCAATAGAATGATCAAAACAAAAAAAATGAGACCTCACAATATTTAATCTATAAAAAAAGAGCACTTGGATTAATCTTAGTCTTTGGGATAAAATTTAAATTGCCCTTATATTATGAGTTTTTTCTGTTTGTTGAGCTTTCTTCAGAAAATAATACATAGGGATAGTTTAATACTACTATTACTTGTTGTACTATAAAGATCTCTGTTACCACATAGTCCATATAAACTTAAACTTGGATCAGTAGATGTGAACCAGCAGATATGATAGCAAGAGCAATGGAAGAATTAGTAAGTATAAGAGCCTGTTATAAAAGTCTAGCAGTGCACAACCTTCAGCAGATTCAAAATATCAGTTTCTTAACTATTCAACAGTCTTAAATTTCTGAAAAATGTTATCCCCCAAACATATCTGTGTTCTCCTGCTGTTTGAGGGAAAAGAACTAGAAATATCAACTAATTATATAAGTAGAATATTTATTGATTTATTAGATTTTCATTCCACCTTTACTACTGTATAAATAAGTCAAGGCAGAAAACCTACCTAATAACCTTCCTCCTTCTCTTTTTTCCTCATAACAACAACTTTGTGAGGTTGGTTGGACTGAAAAAGAGTGATTGACCAAAGTTACTCACATGGTTTTCATGCCTAAGGTGGAACTCATGATTACAGTATCCCAGTTTCTAGGCTACCACCTTAACAGCATAACAATAGCATTTAGACTTATATACCATGTTCTGTATGCAAAGTGGGTTACTCCAAAACATGCAAATCTGATTGGTTAACTAAAGTAAGCATTGGATTGGTT
>BHFT01022834.1:7500-13728 GCA_004320025.1 Laticauda laticaudata | reverse complement strand
ATGGAACATTTTTCTCGTCCGCTGTGTCCTTTTTACAAACGTTTTGCATCCGTCGGCCAGTGTAACAGGGCCTTAAGTAACTTTGAATTCATTTTCAATTTCCTCAGAATTTCCTCAGAATTTTTCTAATTCTGTCTTTGTCCATTTCTCCACTGTCCTTCTCTACTCCATATGTTCTCCATTCCCAATCCTTTTTCTTTATTAACATTTATAAAAGGGTTTGCTTGCTTTTTTCAATAAATTCATATAACTAAAATTGAATTTTCTTCTCAAACCCACTCTGGGATCTGCAGGAAAGAATACAAGCTTGTAAACTGCAGAGGGGGTTATAGGTTAGAGAGAACATTTGATGAATCCCTATGATATTTGTTTTATTAGAGTGTTCTTTTATTGGGCACATATTGAGTGCTGAAATTATATTTAGTCTTACAATTGACTGTAACCACACTGCAGCTGTAATAATTAAAGATGCTCCAGAAATACACTTTGATTTACTCTCAGTATTGCTCAAATTGTTAAATAACTTAGCTATGAAGTCACTTTTCTAACTACTAAGCAGTATTAAATGCTGACATTGTTCACATTTTAGAATCTTTAGCAATTTAACTCAAGGTTATCTCTGAAAAAGTACTACATATTTCTGGAACCCTTATTCATATTGACTGTGTGGGAAAATACATAAGCTCACATGTGACAAACAGAAACGGAAAATCCTTTGGGACAACCTGATTTGAAATTGTATTTTGTAGTCTGTTATTTCAGTTGACTGAAAGATTGGGTATTGTTAAGAAATAACTAATGGGAGCTGGTCATTCTACAATTATTCTAGCCCTATGCCATGAAGAGTTTTCTAGATAATAATTTTTAAGCTATACTTAGAAGTCTATCAAAAACTAATGAGTTTATGAAGTAGTAGTGTAATATATTGAGGTATGCCCATAACTATCCATGCTACCATATTTTGAATCTTGCTGCTTTCAAATGGTCTTCAAGGGGGGGGGGGGGNAGGGGGGGGGGGGGCATGTAGATCAATTTGTAGCTGTTCAAGTTGAACTTGTCTGAGAAGGAGTGACTGTGAGAAGAGCCCTCAATCCAAATACTGATACTATGAAATTTCCTGACCATAGCTCAGTGGTGGGATTCAAAAAAATTTACTACTGGTTCTGTGGGCGTGGCTTGGTGGACGTGGCAGGGGGAGGACACCGTAAAATCTCCAGTCAGACAGAGGTGATATTTGCTGGTTCTCCAAACTACTCAACATTTTCACTACTGGTTCTCCAGAACTGTTCAGAACTTGCTGAATACTACCTCTGCCATGGCTGCCACTGGCAATTCTAAGCAGGAACGAAGAGTTCACGGGGACTTCCAAATTGCACAAGTTCTGCCTTCCTCATCTAAAATTAAAGACAAAAAGTCACCAGCACCAGGGGGATATGAAAACCACAGCTACACAGTTATTAGGAGTGAATTAAATTGTCCGTCCCCATCCAGATCCTCACAGTCTCCAGACATGAGAAAGAATCTAACAAATGCAAATGACTCTTATTCCTGCAGTGTTTTTAACCTGTCTCTTTTTATTTCTCCATTTCCATTAATTAAGTGAGTCTTTAGACAGTACTTAGTGGCCTTGAAGTCAAGCAGTTGTCATATGATAACATACCTGCCATTACTGTAATTCACCATCACCATATCCCATTCACATCTCAGATCAATCTTTTCCTCCTCTTTTCTGATTCAAAACAATGGAAAGGAGCAGTATCTTTTTTCTATTTCACCCAGTATTCCCTACTAGTTCAGCACTATGTTTCCCCATTTCAGATGCTACCACTTTTGTATTACTCTCATCAATAAGGAAACTGTCTCCCCTTCCCAACCTCAAAGCCCTCAACTCCTTCCTTCCAATCTCAGAACTGCTAGCAGTGCAGAAACTTTATTGCCCAGCCTGTCAGACAACTGTCTTGTACCACTGCAAATTGACATTTCAAAATAGGGCATTTATACAACCTGCCACCCAAAGGATATTT
This sequence comes from Laticauda laticaudata, assembly GCA_004320025.1. Classification (NCBI taxonomy): domain Eukaryota; kingdom Metazoa; phylum Chordata; class Lepidosauria; order Squamata; family Elapidae; genus Laticauda; species Laticauda laticaudata. The sequence goes on along the minus strand of BHFT01022834.1, from coordinate 11,704 downwards.
TATATCCAGGTAGACCTTCCAATAAATAAAATATTCAAGCCTGTCTATTCTGAGATGACAGTTCAAAATTATGCTCTAATGCTTATTCTTTCTCTATCTTTCCTGTCAGATTTGAACAGGGCTATAGGACAGAGGTGTGTAATAGATATGTCATAGTAGAAAACCTGGTGTATTTCCAGTATTGATGAAAGCTGCTAATGAAGAAATCAGTTTCTCTTCTCCCACTTTCTCCAGAAATTAGAAAATATAGGAGCGTTGTTGGGTATCCTTGAAGTTTAGCAGTTGATTTCTGTTTACGTAACTGGCAACTATAACCTAAGAACTAATGGTTCCTGCTTCAGTTCTCATACTAACAACACATTGGAGTTGCTAGCTTTGTTTCTCCTGTAAGCTACTCGAATCAAACTGATTATAGTTGAACCAAAATATCTGTTTCAAAAACTAATTGGAGAATGTAGATTTTTTTCAACAGTATATAACTTCTGGCCCTCTAACCATAATCAAAGATATAGATACCAACAGCATTCTGTTACCCTGTATTTTCAGCTGTGTCATTGGCCCACATAATTCAATGTTTTCATTTTTTAGTTTTTTTCCCAATTATGATCTTGGTATACAGGGCATAAAATATTTAGCACTGTTATAAATATGCTCAGCATATAATATATACATACATTTCCGAGCAATTTTGCTAAGTGCACAGTCTTATGCATTGCCTTTTTGCTGAGAGATTGAATTTTCTTCCTAATGCTTTCCCCCCTCTTATTGCTTGCTTTCACTGAAAAGATTTTCATGGTTGAGTATGTACATTTAATGATAAGGAGACCCTATATCAAGATAGACGTATGCTCAAAAGTACGCTAGACCACTTTATCACTTTATTTTAGAAGATGGAGCAAAGTCTATTTTTATAGTGATTAAGAAAGTATGACGCCAGTGTAAAAAATATTGAAACTAAAAAGGACAAAAAAAAGAAGCTAATGCAGAATCTTTTTAAAAAAGTTCAAAGAGTTCTGATCTCCAAGGGAGACTACTGTATAATATAGACCAAACACTTTCAGAAGTGTTACAATCACATAGTAAGCTGATTGACAGAAAAGCCTTATAACAGTTTTATAATCAGTATTTTTACTGAAGAAAAATAGCATTGCCTGTGAAAATGGCATTGGATTGAGGTTTTTCTCCTGCTAAATATACATATGTTGCATCTCGTTCCTCATCATTTTGTAAAATATTGTAAAATACTCACAGAATGGTCACATGAAATAAGAATGAAATTATGAAATAAATTATTGAAAACATTTCTCTTATATACAATATCTAATTTTCCTTTTGTACTTTTTGGCAACTAATTAAGGTTTTCTAAATTATTAAATTAAGAAAAAAATCATCAAAATGGAAATTTCCAATATTTCAATTTGCAAATAGATTTGGAAATCTACTATTGCTTTAAAATAATATTTTATGATTATTGGTACTCATTGTAAATTGAGGAAGAATGCATCAGGAGAAATATTTCTAATGTTAATGATAGTATTTCAGAGGATGTTTAATTTTTTTAAAAAACATACTGGATGTGGATACAAATTCAAGAGGGATTATCATCAGTCACCTCTTCTACATGAATGACATCAAGCTGTATGCTCGTTGAGGACCCTGGAATGTCATTCAGACCAAAGAAGAGTAGTCAGATGGTAGAAAGGAGAGGGAAAACATTTAAGACAGATATGATGAAATTACCAGTGGGCCACATAGCAGACATATAGGCAAATTATAGGAACCTTGGTATCTCACAGTCACATAGGAACCATGAGAAAGAGGCAAGGGAGACAGCATCAATATGTGTATCCTGTCAATTCTCAGATACCCAGCTGGTATAATGAGCTGGTCAAAGGATAACATGGAAGTTGTTTATGAGAAGACCTGGGAGCTTATCACAATGCATAAGGTTTCTATAACAGGTGCAATCAATACCCAGAAGCTGTACAACAGCCAAAGAGAATGGGCGAGGTGGGGGTGTGCTAGTCGTGAATAATCAACAGCCACCTATGTTCTGCATGAAAAACCAGAGTCTCCAGGCAGTATCTCTGATGACCCCCCCCCCCCAAAAAAAAGAGCTGTTGAGAGAATGCTTGAGACAGCAGCAGACATGCAAGGAAAATCAGGCAGAGGAAATGCCATGGCATTTGTTTCTGGGGCCAAACAGAAAATTTTGTTATAAATTTGTTGTATTAGATCCTTTAATTTTTATGAAATTTAATGTTAATCAGATTGTTCTATTAAGGTTAACAATAATTAAGCCAGAGGATTTTTTTTAAATTTTGTTCAGCTGTCACAAATATTTCTTGAATATATAATCAAAATTAAGTCTAATTTTACTGGTTATTTAATTGTTCAATATGTTAAAAAAATAGGTCTGCTTAGAACATTGCTATAATCTGATTATGGCTTGCATGTACAGGTAGTCCTTGATTTATGACCACAATTGAGGAGTTGTTAAGTGAGCTGTGCCCTATTTTACAACATTGCTAAATGAATCACTGCAGATGTTAAATTAATCATGTGATTGTTAAGTTAATCTGCTTCCCCCATTGATTTTGCTTGACAGAAGGCATCTAGGAAGGTTAAAAATGGTGATCACATTACCCCAAGACAGTGCAATTGTCATACATAAGACCAGTTACCTGAGTTTTGATCACATGACTGTAGGGATGCTGTTGTAAGTCTAAAAACCAATCATACATATCACTTTTGTTGTAACTTCAAAGGGTCACTAAATGAATCATTGTAAATCCAGGACTATCTGTAATGGGATAATTTTCCCTCTCCCCATGCCATATTAGACATTAGACTGGAATTTCCAGGCAGTTATTTTATATGAACCTGTTCTTTTTTTGAAATTAATTAAAGAAACATATTTACATGACAGCCATATGTGCAAACTGGTGGACATATACTATGCTTAGAATTATTTTAAAAATGGTCTGGTTCAAATTCTTTTGCATGGATAACTAATGAATTAAATTTAAGTTAGTGTGCTGCTACTAATGTTATACCTGATATATTGTGAGGTATCTTTTAGCATATATTATGAAAACTGATTTTAGCAGGTAAGTGAAAGAGAAATATTCAGAGGACCCTTATGGAGACCATATTCCAGATAATAATAATAGAGTGAATCATGCTGAATGTCTCAAGGAACAGGCTATACAGGCTTATATAACTTTGCCTTTCCCTTCCTCAGTAGAACTTAGCCAACTAAGATCTCCTTCAGTTTATTTGTCATTTCTATTACATTTCTTGAGAAGGAAAAAATTCTAACATTTGAATTAATGTATGTTTACAGTAAATGTATCAGCACTTTAAGCTTATGTTTTTAGTCTGCATGCTGCAATGTGTCGCGTCTGTTTTTTTTTATATCCAGATGTCACTACATTTTAATTATACTCTCTAATGTCTCTGCAGGAGCTGCAGATGTTGAACAAACATTCTCATGAATTAGACAAGCCACTTTTATTTTAACATGCAGAACTGAGATGCATTCAAGAGATGCATTCAAAAATTAAAAACATTTTCAATTTATTAGTTTCAGTTTCATTGTCAGATAATGCCCTTTTGATGCTTTCAGGCCTAAGATATGTGTGTGAGTAAGTTTGTGTGTGCATATGTGTGCATGTGTAGGCAAACACACACCAACATAAAAAATATTACTAATCAAAGTGGGTAGGTTTGCCTGTCATGCTAGGTGAAAACAAACATGCCATTTTTATGCTTTACCCTGTCTGGACCAGATGACATCCCATCCCTTCTTGTGATTCTGTGATTCTACTTTTTTGTGTAATATGTTCTTTAGACCCCAACTTTTGTGGGTCTGTGGCCTGGCTGGGGAAAGGAGAAGGGAACTGGGCCATGTGAGCAGCAAGCTGGTGTGCAAGCGCATGCAGCCCTTGTGTGAGTGGCAGACTGGTGCACACTCACACAGCTCGATTTGTGTGAATGGCAAGCTGGTGTACGTGCATGTGATTGCCCACCAGCCCACTGCTTGTGCAAGTTGAGCTGTGTACCCACATGCACATGCACTCCAGCCAGCCACTCTCATGGCCCAATTCCAAATAAGCCACAGCCCATTAGTAGGGTGTGGCTCAGGGGTTGGGGACCTCTGCTTTAGACATTCTGAAGAAATCTGTTTATTAAAATTTTCTAT
>BHFT01022834.1:0-2500 GCA_004320025.1 Laticauda laticaudata | reverse complement strand
AAAACAAGAAGAATAATCTGCTGAGTTGTAGCAAATAGAGAAGATGGCTTTGCAGGCTTAGGATTCGAATATAATGCTTCCATTTGGACTAATGGATATCTCAATTTTTTTTTAATTTGCAGCCAATCTATTCATAGAGCAATAGGAAAATGGAAAGGGAAAACTGAGTCAAGTTGTCATCGTTGTTCTATCTTCACATGGGTTTCTACAAGATGAGTGGGCAAGTCTTATTTGCTTGTGATTAGTGAGTTTATGATGTTAACAATGGCACCAGAATCTGTTAAGATCTGCAATCATATTACATTTATGCTTAGTACTAAATATCTACACCCCACTTCATTTCTAACAATCCCCATTTCTGAGCCTTTTGAGATTGGTAAAAACTCATTTGTGATCCTGGGAAGGCAGACATCAATTTACACTAAGAGAAAATCAATAAATCTAAGACTGTGAGAAAAAGAAATGAATCTAACTGAGTGGCATCTAGAAATAATACCACATGGAATAATTTGATTGGAAAAAGCAGAATTTGAAATATCCAAACAAAATCAATGCCACCTGTTGGGCACATATAAATGTATACTTAGGTATGATATAGAGACATAACAAACAAAAACCATATGACAAAAGGGATAAAAAAATTTAAAGAAACAGTTACAAGATAACAATGAGAAGAATTGTGAACTAAATCTATGCAACTAGGATGTAACATAAAGCAAGCTTGGTTAAAAATGTTTTACAGATGTTATACAACTCTATCAATAATATCTAAGATGAATATAAATAATATCTAAGATACGCTTACAGTTTGGAGAGGGGAGGAGCTGGCGTCATAACTATACTGCATGCAATCTCAGAGGTCTGAGATTGCAGCTGATATCTTTGCCCCTGGATGGTCCAAACGGACCGAAACCGTCCTGAAGAGATGGTGATAGTGAAGGGTGCATCCTGTTGATCCCAGGGATATCCCAAAGTCCCTGGTTGATCCAGGAGAAGCCCTTTTGCCAGCGGCAGAGAGGCAGCTACCAAAGCTGCTGAATTTGGGACAGCTCCGAATGGAAGAGGTTGAAACAAAGTGTGTTGGTTTGGTGAGAATTGTTCTTTTATTATTCTAAGACTTAAAAGGACTTTAAAGGACACCCTAAGGGGAAAAAGAATCCGTAAAAGTTTGACGGTTTTTAAACAGAAGGGTGCAAAGAAGGCTTATATGTTCTTTTTCCCTCATGGCTGGACTTCTACATGCGTGATTGTGCCTTTTGCTAATGATTTGGTTGTTTTCTCTATGTTATATCTATTTTTTCCTTCTCTTTTTGACTTTGTATATTCTTAGGTTAGAGCTCCTTAAGTTATACTTGGGTTTTTTTTTTTATTTTTTAACATTTTATATACGTGTTCTGTCCGGGAAAGGAGGGGAGAAGTGGAGCAAGTAAAGAAACTATTGTAAGCCAACTGGCCCAACTACGAGGCTTTGACAAATATCTTAGACGAAGCTTGAGATGAAGCTGAGAAAGAAAGCGTCTGAAATTGTTTTTAATCAAGGAACATTTGATACGTGATAAGATATGAGGGAAGACGCAACAGAAGAGTAGTTACAAGGGCCAGGTGTTCTTCTGGATTTTCTATCTGACATTGAAACTTGGCTGTTTGGAAGTTGATGGAGAGAAGACTACTCGGACAAGAGCCTTGGGATAAATTATAAATTTTAAGTGGCAGTGTAGTCCTTTTTTTGTTAATTTTCTTAAAGTTTGGGTCACTCAACCACAACCCCTCAGGCTGTACGTGTATAGTGACTTTTCTCTTTTTAAAACCCGTTATTTTTGTAATAAATATTTCATCTTTGCTAATACATATATTTAAGAAGTGAAAGCGCTCGAAAATTCTCATCTTGGTGTTTCTTTTCCCTTTCTTCTTTGGAAAAGATTTTTTTGTTTTTTGCGATTATGCATTTGTTTTTTAATTTGAAAATTCTCAAGCTGGAGTTAAGAGGGTTGAAGAACCTGAAGCAATTTAGCGTTTTGATTTTTTTAAAACACAATCTTTTTTAGCTTTTTTGGCTCCTTTCAAAAGACTTTTTTATCTTCTCTTTCCTTTCTAGCTCAATAGATTACTGACTGGGAATTAAGTTTTGATGAAGAAGAACGCTGAAATTTTTTTTTCTCTCATTTCTTTTATTATTATTGGGTTATTTTCTCTCTACATTGCTTATTTTCATTTTGATAATAATTGGCATAGTTTAATCATAATTCGGGTTATAGGGTTTAAGAGAACCTGGCTCTCCAAATGTAGTTTTAAAAATGCAAGAAGGCAATTTAATAGCTTACTGGGCTCTCACATTTACTACTTCCTGGGCTCCCTCACCAATCTTGGAGGAAACGTTTCAACTTCGAGCAATGTTAGCAAAGATCATAAGATCAAGAAAGAGTGTACTCTAAGAGATGTATTATGCAAAGGAATTGCCAAGACCTTAAAATAAAATCAGATACCACTGCAAACAGAATAG
>BHFT01022832.1:0-25484 GCA_004320025.1 Laticauda laticaudata | reverse complement strand
GTTTTCCAACGGATGGCAAAGTTTTTTGTCCGTTTTACATCCTCTTTGCATCCGTTGGTGCAGTGTGACATGGCCTTTAGAACCAACATCTGAACTAGTTATAACAGGTTGTATCTGCAAATAAATAAGCAAATAAATGTAGATTGAAAAGAGAAAGAAAAGAATCAAAGGAACTAAAGTGTTAAACATGGATAAATTTCATATTTCAGATCCTGTGTTCATTTTCTATTTGTTGAAGAAAATGAATTACAATGGACTGGAGAGATCAATATGTTGAGGGGTTTCCCCCCCCTTCTCCAAAAAACATTTAAAGCTTTACCAGCAGGAGGCAACTTCCTGCCTTACAATACAGGAAGCTAACCCTTTATGGCCTTTAAAGCTCTCTGATCTTAAAAAAAACCTTGCAGCTTTAATTAAAGGGCTATCTGAAAGATTTCACTTGTATTTTTAATCTTTCAAAGTTCTCCAAACCATTCTGACAAATGTGGGAGTTCTGAAGAGTGATTCCCTAACCTGACAGCTTAGCTTAAAAGAAAAAGTATTCATTAGCAAAGGAGAACTTCTCACATTGTGTGCCAAGACTAGAATCAAACCCATGTCTTCAACTGTTCTGAACACATAGAAAAAGAAAATCTGCACAATGAGCTTTTTTCAAAAAAATACAGCAGCTGTGAGTAGGAAATGATTTTTTTATGGTTCCTTCCTACACCAAGTCATAACTCAGTTGTGGACATCAGGATGTTCTTATCTTTTTCTGTTTAGTTTGCCTTGCACATTTGCCACATAAAATAGTAAGATTTGTACATTACATCTGTAGAATATTTTTGTGGCATTTTACAATCTGATGATTCTTAACCCTGTAGCAATTAATTTGAGAATTGCTTTGTAACACATTGCCTTGAGGATATTTTTGGATAAGAAAGGGGGAAAATCTCTAAAATCCCAACTGGATTCTGAACTGGATCTTTCAAAAAGCCAGTCCACAGACCTGATCTATTAATTTGTATTTATCCATGAAGTTATGTGTTAACAGGATTGGACAGGTTCCCCAAATTTTCTTCGGCAACCATTTGAGTTCAAGCTGGGAGCTCCCCAAGTGTGGTCAAGAGTCACTTCGATCGGCCGGTAGAAGTGGCCTCATGGCAAGGGGAGTGTGTGTGTGCACTCCCCCAGGCCGCTTCTACCAGCCGATCGAAGTGGCTGTTGACCGCACTTGGGGAGCTCCCATCACTGGAAAGAGACTGCCCTAAAGGCGAGGGGAAGGGGCAGCCACGCCTTGCCCCGAAGCAGCTGGGGACTGTGTCCTCAAGGAAGCTTTTGATTGGCAGATAGAAGCGGCCTCGCGGCGAGGGGAGCGTGTGTGCGCACTTGCCCCAGGCCGCTTCTACCGGCCGATCGAAGTGACTGGTAACTCTGCTTTCAAGAGAGCTTCTATCGGCTATCAGGGTATTCTAGCCTCGGCTACCTTCAGGGCACTCCTAAAGGCAAGTTTTCTCCACCCCCCCCATCCCTACCCTTCCCCCTCCACCCCCGCCCATTCCTCCCATTTCTCTTTACCTCGTGTAGTTCTAATGAACGATGTGAGAAATGGCAGGGAAACGCATGGTTTTAATAGGCCTAAATTTAGGGGGCAGGGCTTAATTTCACCTTATGCCTAGAAATCATGCTGGGCCTTCCTATTGGTGGAGGCCGTATTGTTGGAGAAACACTGTAGTTGTCAATAGAGGGAGTATAGTTGATAGATTTTTTTTTTTCCATTGCAGGAAAATGTTTTGTATGTGGTTTGCTGGCCTCTGGTGGTTCATGAACAGTGCTGGAATTCTCAACTGAGCCCAAATTGGTTGCATTCCTGAGCAAATGCTTTGTTAGACATTTCAGGTTCAGCTGGGGAAGCATTACATAAGTTATTTTATAGCAGATGAAAAATAGTTCTGGGAAATGGCTTGTAATAGACTTTCATTTCAATGGATGGGTGGGTAGGCATATGTTACAGCCATGTAAATTTGCATGTAAGCAAGCCAAAACCTGGAGTAGGCTATCTAAAATTGATTTCTAATTCTCTATGGAGAAAGAGAAACTTTAATCCATGAAAAGTGATCATAAGATTTCCTTCCCGGAATTATGTTAGCTGTCCATTACACTATTGAAAACTGCTCTGCTTTTTTCAGCCAAAACATTGTCAGAACAACTGATAACAGTTTTTACCATCCAATAGCTTAAATTCAGAAGATGAGTCATATGGCAATCCCTTTCTTAGCTTATGTATACCCGTTCACCTTGATGACCCACAACTGTTGTGCCAGATCTGCTATGAATCATATTGTGAAGTATGCGGATGACACAGCAGTGGTGGGTCTTATCCGGAAAGACAGTGAAGATGTTTATAGGGAAGAAGTGAAGGCTCTGGTGGACTGGTACAATAAAAGTAACCTGGTTCTAAATGTTCATAAAACAAAGGAGATCACTGTAGATTTTAGAAAGAGCCAGCATGGTCATACTCCACTCAGTATCAAGGATGCAGCTGTAGAAGTGGTCAACAGTATTAAGTATCTGGGGGTGCAGATAACTAACAATCTGAACTGGTCTTTTCACACATCATCCTTAGTGAAGCGTGCAAGCCAGCACCTGCATTTCCTGTATCGGTTGAGAAAAACACATCTCTCTCCTTATGTCCTGGCCACTTTTTGTAGAGGCATAATTGAGAGCATTTTAACAAACTGCATCCCTGTTTGGTTTGGTAGCAGCAGTGCCTCAAATAGAAAGTCCATTCAGAGAGTGTTAAGGATAGCTGAGAAGATTATAGGAAGCGCGCTTCCTGTTATTCAGGATACTGCTTATAAGCATTATGTGCTTTGGCATTGTCAGAGACCCCACACACCCACTTTGTGGTCTGTTTCTGTTGCTCCCCTCTGGGAGGGGATTTCAATGTATTTCTAGTAGGACTACCACATTCTGTAACAGCTTTGTTCCCTAAGCCATCTGTCTGCTAAATGCGCAAGATTCATTTTTCTCTCCATGTACATGTATACATCCAGACTAGACTGTATTGTTTCCCTTTGTCATATAATGTGGGTATATGCATAATTTTGTATTTATTTATTTTGTCACGTTTATGTAGCGTATATTGGAGGTGACCTTTTGAGAGCTGTATGCAGTGAAATTTCATTTTAATGTATGCCAATTAGTGTACATTCAAAGTGACAAAGTTTATTTTATTCTGTGCCATTCTCTATTGTACACAAATCACTGAATTCTTATTGTCAATGATAATCGTCTAAAAATGCTTGTCCTTCTGTTTACTACATTTAAATTCAGTTGCTGGGGCTTCTCATATTTGTCTTTCCTCTTTTTTAACATATGTAAAATACACTTCTTCGCATTTGTTGGTACTAGGCTATCAAAACATACTTAATTAAAATTTGACTTGGAATCAAACTTTTAGATTTCCTCAGCACAACTAATTTTCTTGGCTGCAGTCCTATATATTATGGTGATTTGCATCGCCTTCTTCCAGTTTTTTTTTTTAACTTTACAATCTACAAAATATCTCCTATGTAGATGCTAACAACCTTCTCTGACCCTGCTTAGTTTGAGTTTGGCAAGATTATTTAGATCAAAGTTTCTCAATGGGAGCACATCTCTCTCCTCCTGTCCTGGCCACTTCAATAGCTTGAAGATTTGTGGATTTCAACCAAGCTGGCTAGAGAATTCTGGGAATTGAAATACACATATCTTCAAGCTGCCGAGATTGAAAAACACTGATTTAGGCTCTATATTGCTAACCTAGGATAAAAAAAATTAACTGAGCTTTGCAGAAATGCATCCTAGGTTTACTAGTCTATTGATAGGGCATTATATTGTTACATTTCTGCTGCTGAGTGCATTTCTGTGCTAGGACTGGAGGATGAGGTTTTCCTTTTTGGTTTACTTGCTTTGCAGGGAAGCATCAACTTTTGTAAATTTGCCTCCATCTAGTTAGTTGTTTTTTTTTTTTNAGTTAGTTTTTTTTTTTTTTTGCAATGGATACCAGCCTAGTGCAATAAGTACATGGTTGAAAGGGACGGATGCAGATTCATAGCAGGCAACCATACATGTCATTTGGGCCCTTTCCACACACTTATTGGTTCCTTCATCAAATACCAGTCATTTTACCTTTTCTTGTATTACTATGTCATACCACAGCATAATATAGTAATCAAACTATGCCTGTCCTCAGGGAGTCCACCTTTTAGTATAATTGCTTTGCTTTATTGTTCAGAGTTGTAATTTATGCAGAAATGCTTGGCTGACAAATAGTGACTTTATCATTGAATGGAAATTTGAACCTGGATCTAGCAGTCCTCTTAATCATTATAGTACAATGGAACTTAAATCCCAACACCTTTGATACATTTAATCCCTAATCAGAAGTTTCTTCCTTTTAATTATGTGGATCCTTTAAGAGGTTTGTCTTCTGGAATTTAGCAATTTAGGTCATTTTCCAAAAACAACACTTCTTTGCAAAATCCTAAGTGTGGGCATTTTTTTTTCTTTGAAGGAATGAATAGACTTTTCTAGGAAAGGCAAATTAGAAAATATCTAGAGATGTTCCAATATAGGCAACTCATTCACTCTGGGGAATTGTGGTAAAAATAGCCACCCCATAAAACTGTGACATTGCTGTGATCCTAATTCAAGATTGGGATTATTTTTATGTCCTATATAACAGAAGAAAAGGATAAGGAATCATGATGTGTGTATGTAAAATATGATTATTATTTTTGAGTTTCTAAAATGTCAGGCAAATTGTATTGGGGTTTAGCTAGCTAGGCAATCAACTCACTGTTGTTGTGCTAAGAAAGGGCTTAACTGTTTTCAAAACTGTATCAGATCCTAATACTGATTGGCACATGTTCTAAACTTTCCCTAGAATAAAACAATAATGTCCTCTAAATACTTGGCCCTCAATTTAATCTGTCCAACTCGCATAACTAAGAGCAAAAGAATAGGGACCTTTAAGTTCAAAACATCTGGAGAAAAAGATGCCTAACTGGGTTATCTCATCTACATTATTGGTTTTGTGTACATTCCCCATATTGTGTTTGTTGGCTTGTAGACAGATGTCCGAAGGGTAGAATCTGTTCTTAGGGAATAAAAGGACAAAATTTCATTCAACCACTCTTTCTCTTTTGCCCTCCCTGCTGTTCGATGAAAAACTGTTTTGGATCTTGGGAGATGCGTCAGAAGAATGTGTGCATTCTTCTGCCCTTCTTTCCATGGTTCTGGGTGCTTTTTTGCTCGATGACAGACATTTTTAAATCATAGAACTGTGCTTCTTGGGAAATGCTTCAGTTACTGATATATGCCTTTTTTCTTAAGGAAAAGGATAAGTTTATTTGGAATGTATAAATTAGATAAACAGTTGAAAAGACTAACTGTCAGAAATCCAAAAGCAAAATTAACTATGAGGGAAACATTAAGTTTCCAAAACCCAGCTTTCCCTGCTGTTAAAATTTTAAAATGAGAAATCAATTTTGAATAAAAATTGGTGGCCAAAGGGAAATATTAAACTGTTCCACTTTTGAAACATTCTTGCACTTTGGGAAATAACACTAATGTATCTTATTTATGTAAGCATTTTATTTAATATTGCAATTATATCTTGCATTATTTCCAGGAATTCAAGGGAAAACTAGACTTCCTTTAATTTTTATCCTCACCACAACAATCCTATGAGATAGACTGACAGATAAAAATGCTGGTACAGAATCAACTAATAAATTCTTTAGACAGGTTACATTTTTCATATTTGAAGCTTGATAGTTAATGAAAGCCAAGGTCCTGATTTGTAGAAAAGGTACTTTTCCAGAATGCCTTTGGGATAATCCACACATATGGGTTGAATCTGCCTTTCTGCCCAGAGACTGAGTCATCAATCTTTGCTATGCCTCTTCCTGTTGGGGCAGGAAGCCCCCTAGCCCCAGTCACGACTCAGTCTTGACCCTCTAGAGACATGGCAAAGGTTGGCTTCAACAATTTCAGCAGAAAGCAGAAGTTTAAAGTGTGGATTCTCCCAAACATTTGCAAAAAGCCCTAAAGCATCCAAAACATCGTAAACAGGCAGCAATTGGATATCCTGCCTGCTCTGTTTTTTCACCGTGATCACCTCAAGCATGTCATTTCAATCCCAGGCTTAACCAGGTAGCTTCGGAGCAGCTGCTTTTGCTTTTGCAACCTCCAGCTGATTTTCAGGGCCGGCAGAGGCCATTTTGGCCACGTGGTGAGATGTACAGGCTATCCAGGAGACTGGTAGAGCCCCCACTGTCACAGCCCAAGGAAGGCTTCCTTAATTCCCTTTGGAGCAGCAGGATTGGAGGATGGAGAAAGCTCTCCTCCCAGCAATCTGGGCAATTGCAGCATGGAGCCCACGATGCCAAACGATCCAAGCAGAGTCCCAGGAAGGCCAGATCTGCAAGTAAAGAGGCTGCTAACAAGACAAAGGCAAAGGCTCTTTAGTCCAGAAAACCCACAAGAGCAGAGGAAAGAAGGCAAAAAGCATTGGAAAAACAGTTCTCCAGAGCTCAGAAGTAAGCTGACTAGGAGAGGTATTCCCCCTCCCCCCAACCAAGGCCTGTTAGTTCCTCCCCTCAGCAGCCATTAGTACAGGGCTTGCCTGCACTCTGGCTTGGTCACCAGAGGGAGATAGGGAGCAGGAATTTATCCCTCCTGCTGAGGAAATCCAAATTTAGAGATAACGTTTTGATTGCATGTTTCCTCATCCTGCAGAATTGCAGACCAGAGACAGGACTAGATCACCTGAGGCCACCTTTACTCCAACTGCAGCAGGGATGCGCTCAGCAAAAAGAGTGGCTCCAGAATTATCAGAAGATCTTAAGGTCCTTATTGCTGAGGCCATTTCTCATGCGGTAGCCTCCTCCCTGAGGGAGAGGAGCCATTCTTCCCCCAGATCTGATCCTCAGCCATTGCAGTCAGTGCAATATCAGGCCTCCATGGGTTACTCCAGGCACCAGAGTGAGCCTCTCCAGCCTACTCTATCAGAAGCAGGGCATCTGGGATGGAGGAGGAGATTCAGGGAGAACAGCGGTTCTCAGAAGATGAGGACCTATCACCTGATCCACCCCCCTTCACAGGTCTGTTTAGTCTGGGGCTATTTAAAACCCTCCTCCACAAGGCTAGGACCACTGCCCAAATTGATCCTCCGCCCACTATACCAACTGCTTTAGCAGACACTCAGGGGCCTAACAGCAGGGTTTTTTCTGAACCTGCAACTCTCCTTCCTTGTCCCAAGTTATTTTGGGATGTAGTTCAGAGGCAATGGGCACAGCCAGGATCCTTCCCCACTCTGGGGGGAAATGATTTTTTTTTTCAATATGGCTCCTCTGAGTCACTTCAACTTCCCCTCTAGACAAACTTTTGGTGTGCTTGGTCTCTCCCTCTGCGATTTCAGATGACATAGCAGAGGCCCTTAAGACAGAGGACAAAAAGGCAGAACAAAATTTCCGCAAGACACACCAGACCAACGCCTGGGTGGTTAAAGCAGCTGCGGCCACCTCCTTCACTAGGATGTCCCTCTTCTGGCTCCACCAATTATAGGCTATGAATCCTGCTGAGGAAATCAGAATGTATCAGGACATCAACAAACTAGTGGCGGCCATCGAATTTGCGGCTGACTCCTCCCTGCATGCAGCCCAATTCTCCACCAGGGCCCTGGCCTCCAACATCACTTCTCATCTGCTGTGGCTACAACAGTGGCAAGCAGATGTTAGAACCATGGCCTCTGCTCCCTATACAGGTTCAAATTGGCACAAATTGGATGTTTGGAGGGCTCTTCACAGGTACATCAAACATATATCAATGTTTTGTAAAACTGAAGCCCTGTTCATCTTGTTTCAGCCGTCTTCAATGGGCACTAAAGTCTCTTCTTCAAGTATAGGCCTCTGGATCAGGGCTTGTATAGCCAAGGCCTACGAGACCCAGGTCCTTCTAATACCCAGAGGGGTAACAGCTCACTTGACCAGAAGTGTAGTTACCACAGCTGCCTGGGCAACCCAAGCCTCACTTGAGGACATATGCAGGGCGGCTACATGTTCTTCCCCGTATCCATTCGTAAAGCACTACAGACTGGACACATACACCTCAGCAGAGGTGGCCTTTGGCAGAAGAATGCTACAGCAAGTGCATACAGACGGGAGTGCACAGGACCAGTCTTCTTCCTGCCCATAGGGACTGCCAGCTTTGGTATGTCCCATATGTCCCAAAGGCATGCTGGAGAATAGGCTTTGGCTTACCTGAACACAGTTTCTTAGCATGCCTTGGGATAATCCACTCCAACCCTGGCAACCCGTCTGGTCCAGTGGGAGGCAGACCCAATGCCACAGGAAGTTGATCAAATGGCTGCGCCTTTGTCATGACTGGGGCTAGGGGGCTTCCTGCCCCGACAGGAAGAGGCATGACAAAGATTGATGACTCAGTCTCTGGGCAGAAAGACAGATTCAACCCATATGTGTGGATTATCCCAAGGCATGCTGAGAAACTGCGTTCAGGTAAGTCAACGCCTATTCTAGTTCATTTGAAAACAGAGCTTGAGTTCAGCTGATGGCTTCAAAGTAGCTGTTCTACTTTGGAAGTAGAATTGAAATAACAAGGCAGATCCCAATAGAATAAATGTTTACCATGAGATAAATATATCCATGCACTTCACTTATTTATTTAACAGTACAGTGCTTAGAAGATGCTCCAATCCATAAGGACTTTAGGTGGCATGCAGTAATTTAAACTATAATCAGAGACAAAACAATTAAAGTAATAATGATAGTCAATTAACTATGATGATCATCCAAACAAAGCTAAGGACCCAAATCTTCCTGGAATTATACCAATTTAACTTTGATAAAGCAAGGAGACTTGTGTTGCTGGTACTTCTTGAGGTGAGAAGTAGAGGAATCCTCCATATTAAATGTTAAATTTAATTGATTACTTTTTCCTCTTTTGTACTCTATTTTTCTTTTTTTGTGGTTGTTAGGGGTGAAAGTAAGTTTTTGTTTCATTTTGTTTGTTTTATTGTTTGTATTTTATTTTTATGATAAAACAACAAATAATATTTTAAAAAGAAGTGGAGGAATCCACTGTCAACAGAAAGCCTGTTGTTTGCAGCCTACGCCTTGAACTAGGGCCCCCCAACATGTGGGCCATAGCCCACTAGTGGGGCCATGAGGGATTTGCAACCAGGCCACGGAAACGGCTGGCAAGCATGCGTACATCTTCACTTGCATAAACAGGTGAGCACGTGCATGCACACTCCCTTTGCATGAGTGGCAGTCAGTCACAAGTGAATGCTGCTTGCACAAATGGAGCTGTGTGCATGGACTTGCCATCCGCTCACATGGAACTATCTCCTCCCCAGCCCGTCGGTCCACAAAGCCGGAAACATTGAGGAACTCTACCTTAAACCAAAAATAAAGTACAAGAACTTTGAACTGGTTGGATTCATCTTTTATCTAGAAATAGCTAAAGGAAGTTTGAGCCTTGTGCATGAACTGTGAGTCATTAGTTTATAACCTGCTTGGGATTTTCCCTGTGTTAATTTTACGCAGATCTCTGCAAAATAAGCTTACATTTCTGGTTTGTTTTTTTTTACTGCTGTTACATCAGTGACTTTACCCCTGTAGAGTAGTACTTTTTGTTGAAACAGTTCCGGGGTGGGAAACCAGATTTTTCAACTTTTACTCAGGTGAACCTTTTTTTAAGAAAATGGTTTACAATGAAGATTCTAATTGAGAACGAGAAAAAAAAAGTATCCTCTGCCAGACAGCATCTTGGAGTTTAGCAAGCGTTAAGCACAAAGTGTCCACAGTCCATTTGTCAATCCGGCTATGATGTAGCACATTCATATTTGCAAAGAATTCTGTCCATGAAGTCCAACCAGATTCTTTGGAAGAGGCCCAGGATAAACTAATTCAGAAGCCCCCTCCTCTGGTGTCTGAAAGTGTCCTCGGATATCAAATTTATATCAATCACAGGAAGTCTTGGCAGTCAAACCAGTCACTTTTTCCCCTCACATCTGGAAGTAAATTTTTTTATGCTTTAAAGGTCACAGGCATCATGGGTAGGGCATGGATTGAGGGCCATAGAAAACATGGGAAAGGAAGAATAAAACTAGATTTCCACCTTTTTAAAAACAGTTATTTTTAAATGGCCTGGAACGCAGCCAAACTACACAACCCTCTTTCTTTTTTACTCCCTCCTCCTCCCTTCCCAGTTTACATTTGTTACTGAATGAAATGTGACTACAAGATTATTAGTTTTTTGTGCACTCGATCTCTTCTTGGAATTTACAAATACTTTTGTTTGCTGAGAACAATATTTTTACAACAAGATGGATTCAGAAATACATTGTGTCCCATGCTGTTTGTAATTTAGGGTTTATGCTGTTTTTCAACTTTCACAATCTTTTAAGTACCTCACATATTGTATTACTCAGGGAACTTTTCTTCTAAAGTGACTGATAGGTGTGTGTGTGTGTGTGTGTGTTTCTGTGTGTTAATGGATGCTTGTGGCTTTTCTTTCCTGCATGACTTGAAATCTTAAGCATTTAACTTAAAGAAATGGAGGAAACACTTCATCTTCCAGTCTTTCCTCCAGCCCTTCAAACAAGAGCTTGGGAAAGGTTGTAAAAACAGAACCTTTTGCATTTGATCTACAGGTATTTCTTACATTAGACAAGGGAAGTTGTGTGCTGAAAGCTACAAAATCTCTGAAGCCTGTCTTGAAAACCAGTTCCATATGAATGGGAATCAAAATTGGCATGAGGTTAATATGTGCCTGTAGAAAAAAGGAGATTGTAGAACATTAGGATGAAGGGGGGGGGTGTTGATGGCACAGTTTTAGTGGTGAATAAGTGCAGTTTTAATTGTTATTATGTAAATCTGATTTATTTTTATATAATCTGAGATATGTAATAGTTTCATTTGTAGACTGACATATCAAAATAAAGCAGATTTGGATTATTTGGATTGGCCAACTATAATATAGAAAAATTAATTTTAGCCTTTGACCCTAAACACTTTAGTATTAACACAATTATATTTTGGAGGACTTTTTTAGGGGTGGGATGTTAAAGCAGTGTCAATCCCAACTGTTATTCTACCTCCAAATTTTATAAGATTACAATATGAACAATGAAAAACTCTGTCTGAAAAATCAGTTCTAGATATTTAAAAAATCAGTTCTAAGTATCAGTTCTAGGTTTTGAAATTATTCAAATTTAGATAGATGTCCATCTCATATATAACTGCGAGCAAACAGAGACAAATACAAATATAGTAAACAAAACTGCAATAATTTAATAACAAGGAAAAAATGTAGAAAGCATATTATAAATACAAAAATATATAACATTTGCAGTAGAGGTAAAAGCTCCATCAAAACATACAAGACACTGCACCAGTTCAATGACAGACAGTCGTGGTTCTCCATGGCTGTTGGCATAACTGTATTTTTAAGGCCTTGAAAAAGGCCAACAGTGTCAGGGTCAAGCTGACTACTAGATTGATGATGTTTCTATCAGGTGGATGCCACACCAGAAAAGGCTCTTATCTTGGACCCTGCTGTTAGGCAACACTTCTTACCTGATAGGACCTGTAAGATACCTCTCCTGCTAAACTTGTTTTAATAAATAATAATAAATTCATTAGTTTTACAAGGTATGGACAATTTTTTTAATAGATCATACTTCTGAACATTTCCATCACATCTAGCCAGTATCTTTATTTCCCTGCCAAAAGGAACACTAATCATAATTTTCTTAGCTCATTTAAGATGAGAGATGTAGTCATCAGAGGATAGGTTGAGTATGTATGGTTCAAGTTCAGAAACTATTGACTGACTATTAATATAAAGTTGTGGCAGTTCCACAGTGATTCTACTTCTTTCCTATTCTGCCAAGAAGTAGACAGTCCTTGGTTAAACTGACTATTAATATAAAGTTGTGGCAGTTTCACAATGATTCTACTTCTTTCCTATTCTGCCACGAAGTAGACAGTCCTTGGTTAAACGGTCTTATTTTTCTAGAGTAGTGTTTAGGTGTACAACAGGCAATGATTCATGGCTGTAAAGGCATGCTTGTTTGTAAAGTAGATCCAAAGGATGCTCAATTAAATTCATTACTGACCAGCAACTATTTTACTTTCTCCAAAAAGGGAATCCAGCCAGCAGTTTAACTAAGCATTTAATCTCCAGGAACCCCCTTATATCATTTATCATCATATATTGTTTACTCTTTAGATTCAGATTCTTCAGAGTTACTACTGGTGCATCAGTTGTAACTGATAAACTTTTGCTACTGGAGGTAGAAAGCAGCTAGCAATAGTAGGCCTGACTGTAGAAAAATACCTTTCTGTAAACCTGCCTCTTCAAGAAAGCATTATTTTGTTCCACATAGATACTTTTTAAAAATAATTTCCTCTACTTTGACTGAGTTCAACTTTTGCTTTCTCTTATTAATGAATGCCTGTAAGAACTTGAAGAAGAAGAATTTAGCTTCACCAATTTCCCAAAACAATTTAACAGAAATTGGACAATGGTTTGTGAAAGCAGGCATATCAGTAATGTATGTATTCAGTCAAGTCTGTAAAATCAGTTAAGCTCAAGGCAATCTTTGACCCAGTATGATGGAGGAATGGGAGATCGGGAGCTGGCCTGTGGTTATCAACACACATACGAAAATTTTATTTTCTTCAAAAGTGTAACTTCACTTTTTTTGAAAACAGATTAATAGTCTCTACATTCAGATGCAGTCACTTGAAAAAATAGGCAAGGACTAAGGAGAATATATGTTAAGACCCTGTCCCACTACACTTACGGATGCAAAGAGGATGTAAAACGTTAAAGCTTGCCATCCGTTGGAAAATGCTATGCATCCGTTGTGTACTCATTGCATACGTGTTTCATACGCTCTATTCCCGTCGAGGATCCGTCCACGTGATTTCATCCATGCAAGAAGTTTTGAGCTGCACAAAACTTTGTGAATGGATGAACTTTCCGCCGTGTACGATGTAAATCCGCGACCTATGAGCAACAAACGTTCTATGTCCGTTTATCATCCGTTAAACGTCCGCTGTATCCTCTCTGCATCCTCTGGACATCCTCGCAACTCACATCGCTGCAGCTGAAAAAGGAGAGAGGGAGGAAAGAAAGGGTAACATGGAACGTCTATCACAGAGTTAGTACACGGAAATAGAAAGGATGCGTTTGCATCCGATATACATCCGCGCGGCATCCCCTTCTTTCCTTTAGGCGTACGTGATGCATCCGCTTCATCTGCTATGAGTCCGCTTCGAAATTCTCCGAGGAAGGCCTTCGGAGGTGTCATCCGCTTCCATCCACTAGGCTTCCTATGAACATCCGTTTAACATCCCGCTACATACTACCCACGTCCGTTCTTTTCCGTTCTGTTTATGCAAATTTTTGCCACTTTTTGAAGCGCATGACAACGGATGGAGCCACCCCCGAAATTTTGCTCGTCCACTGTGTCCTTTATGCATATGTTTTGCGTCCGTCGGCCAGTGGGACCTAGCCTTTATCGTCCATACCTATCCATATATATCCATAAATATAATCTCTGCCTAAAGTATGATGCAAACTTTGTATTATACATTCGTTATTTCATTTACCAAGAAATTAGTAGGAATATTTTATGTTGGATGGCAGTAGCCAGGAAATTATCTGGATAACTCTTTAGAAAATCTTATCTTTCCATCACAGGATTTTCTTATTCTTAGAATTAGGACATTGAGTATATGACTGTTTGAATGTAAATTAAAAAAATATTCCCAATATTAGGATGATTTAAGAGCACATATCAGAGAAATTTCAATAAGAATATAAATATACCTGTCCCTAGTCCTACCTAGAGCAGCAATTTTATGTCGTATTTCAAATCCACCAGCTGCAATGTGAGCCATATTTTGAAATTCTTGTAAAACAGTTGTGAGTCAACCATATTGTCAGCTTTCCCATCTATTTAGCTGTTATATCCTATGGAGATTAATCTGTTTTCCTATGCATATTTGAAAGAAAAAAACTAAAAGTATGTTAATTAGATAACTTTTCCCTATAGGGATCTGTGGAGAAATAGAAAGAAAAAGCCATTTTTATGTGGCCTTTCAGAAAGTTGATGCAAAAATTCTTACAGACAAGATGTTCTTACAAAGATGATTAACAGTTCTTCTGTAAAGGAGTGGTTCTTTGGATTTTGCCACACTGTTAAACCTTGTTCAGACTATATTCATGCTATTACAATGCTCTTCCCTTTTTTTCCCCCTTCTGTAATTGGACATGAATCTGCTAAGAAGAGACACAAATCTTCTTTTTCACAATGCAATGGTTTTAAAAGAACAAACTTATCACTTGATTCCACTCAAGATAGGGGATAGTTTTATGGGAGTTGTGATAGAAAGCAAGTAGCTGTGCCTGGAGCTGCTACAGCCTTCTTCAGCAGCTCGGTTTCTCTTAATTTTAACCAAAAGCCATTTTTAACTGGACTGTTTCCAAATCTCATGTAACCCCTTATCTCTGATCTATATTCCGGAAGGTTAATGGGATAGTAAAACCTTCTTAAAGATAGATAAATGTGTTCCAGTTTCCTCAGGGTAGTTCTCTACTAAAGACATTTACTTTCCCACCCTGCCGAGGTTAAGCCCCCCACTAGTGTCATTATTAAATTTTCATATGTTTCTCTGCTTTGATGCTAATCTTTGTGCTTGCATTTAATTCTGTTCTGTACAGCACCAACATGGTTATGAATTATTCTGAAATTGAATCTAAGGTTCGAGAAGCAACCAATGATGATCCATGGGGACCTTCAGGGCAGCTCATGGGAGAGATTGCCAAGTAAGTAATAAGAAGATGAGAAGAACTTTATTGTCATTGTACAAGTACAGTGAAACTGTGGATGCACCCCAGCAACTGTTCGCAATACAATAAAACCAGANCTGTGGATGCACCCCAGCAACTGTTCGCAATACAATAAAACCAGAGCATTTAAAGATGAAGATAAGAAAAATAGAGTTAATGATTCAGCTCCGTTGAAAGATACATCTTTAAGTATATATGCCACTGCTGGTTCATCACTCCTGAAGGATATAAATAAATGAGGGAGAGAAGTGTATTAATTATGGAAAAGAATGATCACAACCAACTACTTTTAAATACAGGTTGTCCTCGTTTAGTGACCATTTGCAGTTACAGTGATGATGAAAAAGTAATTTTGTGACTGGTCCTCACATTTAAGCCCTTCGCAGGACTGTAAAGCCAATGAAGATTATAAGCATAGTCCTCTTTCACTTGGTGACCATTTTGTTTAAATGGCTAGTCCCAATTGTGGTAACTAAACGAGAACTACCTGTGTTCCTTTGATTAAGTAACACGTAATGTTTCTTTTGGATAAGGATCTTGTAATGCATTTTTCAAATATAAATATTGGGGCTCCTTCACAACCATGTTTTCCCACAAAGAACACATGAATGTCATGTTGGACTAAAATAATAAAGGTTTGTTTATTTTTATTTTTTTCATTATTGCCAATGGAAAGACATTGACATTGCTAATTCTGTACATGAAATACTTCTGTGTAAATGGTCCACAGCTCTTAATTGCTGATGGGAGGCTGAAGTCAGAGCAAGTCTGCCACCTGCTGTCCAGTGTAAGTTCTGACATAAAGTAACACCATTGATAATTCTCTTTCTCCCTCCTTGTTCTTCCTCATTTTCATCTTTTTCTTTTCTAGGGCTACTTTTATGTATGAACAGTTTCCAGAGCTTATGAACATGCTTTGGACACGAATGTTAAAAGATAACAAAAAGAACTGGAGGAGAGTTTATAAGGTATGTATAGTAGTGACTTTTTGCATTCGTTTATTAAAACCTTAATTTTAGTATAAACTTAGATTGCTGAAAAGCATATCTGAATGTTTTAATTTTACTACAGTGTCCTCTGGCAATTAACTCAGTTTTGTGCATTCATTAACATAATATCCATGCTAAACTTCACAGGTTTCCAGATCCTCTGTGTGCAATTAGTAGAACTTGATTTTAATCAAGTTAATTCTTTTTCAGTACACATTTTAAAGAAACTGGTCTGCTTTGAAAACCAAGGGATTTGAGGGGGGGAGCTGTTATTTTTATAAAAAGGTTCTTAAATTGAATTCCTTCTAGCATTTTTGACTTTTTTGCTTAATAAAAACCAAATAAGGGATTCTCCGTAACTTGATCTTCTAAATCCCCCCTAGCAGTCCACTATTGAGAGACCCAATTTTAAATATTATTCAGAATGTTCGTTTAAAAAAATCAATTTGAAGTTGTTAAAGGAACGTTCGACATTTATTTCTGATACCTCTTATATGTTCTATTTTCTCCCTCTCAATGCACAGGCATTTATTACATTTTATATATTTTTCTTTCATCTTACTTGGAATAGAACCAGTTGGTTATCTTTTGTTTTACTCCCATTATTGGCTCAATTCAGTTTTATTCCTTCTACACTTGCTCTTCCACTATTTTTTGGTGAAATTTAAGTATGCGTAATGCCATATTTTCACAGTATCCTGCAGCACTAAAAGGCTTTAAATTTAAAATCTATACAGTCCACACAATTCTGAAGCTGTTAACTTTTTAAAAATAGGAACTTTATGCCTGTTTGTATTGTGATTATTTGCTTTAAATATACCTACATACTACATACATATGTATGTATGTAAAAAAGTTTTAATGCTATCATGCATTTTTGTTCAATATTAAGATTACATAGAATGATCTATTTACTTTCAGTTACAATTTATAGACCTGTTTCTGCTGACAGTGAATGATTTCTATGCATGTGGGGGGATATTTCCATTTTGTTTCCTTGGTTTTAGTTTTTCAAGAAGAGGCAAATTCTGGAAGCTGCAGGAAGTTTAGAGAATTAACATACTTTAAAAACTTATTTTTGTTTTGAAGTTTGCTTGTATTTATCTGAAAATACTGAATTTTATACATCAACACATTTCCTGCAGAAAGCAGCATAGAAAAATTGCTGTAAAATTGCTTTTAAATGGAAAAACACTGGGGGATAAAGTAATTGCAAAAAAGAGACACAAAAGAAAATTGTTTCAGTCTTTAAAGTTCAGAACGTTTTTCTCCAAATTGCCTTAACTGCAATTTTTCTCCTAGGGAAAAAAAAATTCTTCAGGCAAATATCATATGAATTAATGTTTTCCATTTATTCTTTTGTCTTAGTGCAAAACACAGATTTACATCTTCAGAGTATTGCTAGTAATTCTGTAACATTTTTAAGTTGGCTCATTTTTACCAGAATGAATCCTACTTTTCTTTCTAATTTATTGCACGTTTAAGCTTTGCTTTTCATTTCAGTTTATAATACTGATGGCATTTTTCATGCAGTCATAAGGTGCTTTGTATTTTTATAGTCTCTGCTGCTGCTATCTTACCTCATAAGGAATGGATCAGAGCGTGTTGTTACAAGTGCCAGAGAACACATTTATGATTTGCGATCCCTGGAAAATTACCACTTTGTAGGTGAGCTATAGAAGAATCTTATAAGCAAATTAAAGCAGTTGTTGGAGTTGTCAGTCACCTGAACCAGCTTAGAAGCTTCCCTGCTCTAATTAGAATGTGACTGTTACCGGTTGTGTGAAGACTGCAGAATCCAAGACGTGGGGCCCTAGAGTATTAATTAGTGAAGACAAGAACTTGCAGAAAAGACCAGCTAATAACAACAGAACCAACACAACATGAGTGTTTGGGTTTATATTAAAATATGCACTAGAGACTTGTTCCCTGTGGTGTATATAAAGGAATAGCTTTAATCATCTGGGAAGAAAGTTTAGAGCTCCAAAACACACACATCTGTTTGAAGGAAGGAATTTTTCCCCTCCTACCAAATAATATTTACAGGGCTCAGACAGCAAGGCCACTGTTTTTTCTGAATAAAAAAGAGGCTTTGAGAGGTGGAGCAAATTTTAGTGTGTAGTGCACGTTCGCTAATAAGATTTTAAAAATACAGATTTGAAGCAAGAGAGAAAGCTCGCAATTAGCATTTTTTAAAAACCTGGTTCATTTTTTTTCCTTTTCAAATACCCCACTGCTTCCGAAAGACTTGAGAAGCAGAGTTGTTTTCAGTGGGTTAAAATTGACAGGAAATGTGTTTTTAAGCATCATATATTTCACATTTTTTAAGTGAGCTTTTTAGTAGTTCAGTGTAGGTTAGAAAACTGTAGAAACTAAAATTGTGCTCTAATATTGTCACTTTAGGTTCAGATGAAATATTATTTATAAAATTAGTTACAAAGAGTATCACTTATATTCAATAAATAAAATTGTTTTAGAATACATAACCTTAGCAGTTCATGAGTTCATTTTATATAGACATTTTTCAAATATTTCAGGTTAAAGATTGTTCCCAATTTCTTTTTGTTTGCTCCTTTTTTCAGATGAGAATGGCAAGGACCAAGGTATAAATATACGCCAGAAAGTGAAAGAAATGGTAGAATTTGCCCAGGATGATGACAGACTTCGTGAAGAAAGGAAAAAGGCAAAGAAAAACAAAGATAAATATGTTGGGGTTTCTTCAGACAGTGTTGGAGGATTCAGATACAGTAAGTCCGTCCTGGAGAGGACAGGTGGTGGCTTTAGTGACATACAATAGTATTTAAAAGTTAGTGAATCCTCTTGTATTTTCAGTATTTCTGCATAAATATGATCTGAAACCTGATCTTTCACATATAAGTCCTAAAAGTAGAACTTAATTAAACAAATGAATCAAAAATCTTATACTTGTTCATTGATTTATTGAAGAAATGATCCAAAGCTGCATATTCGTGTGACAAAAAATAACTATAAATACAGGTGAAACAGACACATAGTACATGGATACATACACACTTAAACAAATCATAATTTGAATGAAGTTAATTTGATATACTGTACTTAAACTATTGTGTCTCGGATGGAACAAGTAACCCTCGGTTAGTGATGGTAATTGGAACTGGGAGCTCATAAAGCGTAACATCACACGTCCATTCCATCTTACAATAGCAGTTCCAGTTGATTTCATTAGGCAAACCCCACAATGGAATATCACATGATCACCATTTGTAACCTCCTGCTAGCTTCCCCATTGACTTTTTTTGTAGAAGCCAGCAATGAAGGTTGCAAATGGTGATCACGTGACTGCAGGACTTTCTGACATTGTAATTCAGACCCAGTTGCCAAGTGCCTGAATTGTGGTCACCTGACTGCTGGGATGCTTCAATGGCTGCAACTGTGATAGGTCAGGTAGTGGTAATGGGTTGCTCTTGTCCTAGCTGATTGGACTGAGTCTGTCCAAAGGCTGATAAGCCTAGCTCCGCCCACTGTGGATGGCTCTTTCAAGTTTTCAACTCAGTCCTCAGCCAGGATGGACACAATCGATTGCCTCTCCTGTGCTTGTGTGCAAACAAGTATTGATGATTTAAAATAACATTTTTGATGAATCCACTTGGTGATCTTGAGGGAAATGGAACTATAATTGGCCATATTCTGTGAATTATACTCAGTTCATCTGGAGGGTTACAGATGAAGAAAATTACCATCGGCAAAAATTATTGAAACAACTCCTTCACTGGCCAGTCATAAAATGGCTGCCATCAAAATTGGAGCTAGTAAAAAAAACACAAAAGACATGAACACAGTCACTGAAAAAGTAAGCAGATGATATTGCTTTTTCATGCCACGTTTAGCTCCTGCTAAATAAGTAGACGTGTCCATTAGAGATTTCATTGTTCCAAGCAAGAGTGGGAAAAGTGAGGAAAAAAAATGAGGCTGAGAGGCTTCCTTTGGACAGTTGCTGTTGATGCTGCTGAGGAGAAGAGAGGAGAGGGAAAAGAGAAGATTGGAAGACCGGAGACCAATAAAAAACATCACCCTAGGAGGCTTTTCGGGATTGTCTTGCTTTCTTCAGCCCCTAAACTGCTTCAGAAGCCCTCCAAACTTCATTTCATCCTAAACCTGGAGAAACCAAGCTGGGGGGGCAGGCAGGAGGAGGGTTAGTTGCCTGTTTCAGCAATCCATGAATAACCCAAAACTATTTGTCAGAATTTCTAAAATCCAATCGTTTGTTTCAAGGTTGCAGCAGTTTTGTATATGCTTCTATTCTATTCTTTCCTATCCTGTCTTTTTTTCTGGATATGGAAGCATATTTTCTAACAAAGCACTCAGCTACTGTCACTAACAGATATTTTTTTTCCCAAAAATGTCTGTGAGGGAGACCCAGAGGCAGTCTTGTAACTCAAGATGGTACATGGTGCTTTGCAGAGGGCCATCTTCTCATGTAAAAAGGACTCTAAAAAGAAAATAAAACACAAATGGAGGCAAGGGACAAGGGATAGGATAGTGGTCATATTGTCTCCATGTATGTTGTGTACCTTATTGTGATCATGTGGTGCGATGTATAAATGGAGCTGTGTGAGCAGAGGAGGGAACTTGGTAATTTCAGATAGGAAAAATTAACCTGCCATGAGCTAATGGAAGTAGGCAGAGAGTATTTTTCAAATGTAAGTAATGTATGAGTTCATATTTTATTACTCTTAGCACATGTACTATGGTATAACAGGGCTAAGTGTTTGTTCACGGATATAAAACAAAGTGATATTGCACATAATCTAGTATCAGTAGGTAATTATAACTGAAATTCTTTGGGCCACTGTTTGATGGATTGTCCCCAAAAGAAATTAAATGAGAAGCTACTCTGCATTATTATGATACAAATGACAGGATTTTAATATGAGAAATAATCTGTATATGGCCAGTATTTTTTTTTTCAAATTAAAAGAATTTGGCAAACAAAATCACAATTTTGAGAATTTTAAATAAATCTGCAAGGGATTATATTCAGCTTTAAATCTTCCCTCTTGGCTACTAAACTATATGGAAATTAAATCTAACCACTTAAAACTGTATTTAAAAATAGCTGAGGAAAACTGGCACCTTCTATTGCAATTCACAGCCAGTTGGCTCTCTTGCAAAGCAAATTTTGTTTATGTAGCTATTGGGGGAAAGGAGTGGGGTGAGGGTGGGAGAATGGGGAAATTAAAAACTCCTAACTAGCACATAAGGGGATAATGTGCTGCATCGTCATTAAAGACTTTGGAGAGAATTTAAAATTGTTAACTGAGGCTAGAAATATTGCCGTCTTGCAGGGTTTGCTATGAGACCCCCATGCAGCCTGGTTAAAAGTGTACTAATGAACATTTATTATATTTGGACTTTATTTGTCATACATGCTTTATATGAGCCTCATTTTGTTAGGCAGAAAGATGCCTTTCTACTTGCTTTTATGGTGTTTAGCTTAGCATATTTGTCAGCGATAACATCTTTTAACTATATTTTCTGGCAATAGAACATTATTATGAGCAATAATAATAATATAATAATTATATTATAATAAATAATAATGTGTTAATTCAGCTCTGTAAAAATGCTTAACATTTTTCTGTTGTTATTTTTAACTCAGTTTTAAGTTCCATTGTGAGTAAAACTGCTAGAAATAGTAGTATCTTAGGGTTATTCACTTTTTTTCTTTTCTTTCATTCTTTGACTGTTTACATTATATAGGTGAAAGATACGATGCTGAGCCTAAGTCAAAATGGGATGAGGAATGGGATAAAAACAAAGGTGGATTTCCTTTCAGCGATAAATTAGGCGAGCTGAGTGATAAAATTGGGAGCACAATTGATGACACCATCAGCAAATTTCGAAGGAAAGACAGGGAGGATTCTCCAGAGAGATGCAGGTATTTCTGGCATCAGTCTTCTTTTTATGTAGTTCTTGTAATAGTTCTTTTAATGAGCTTTAAATATTTGTTTGCTGAAAAATTACATTTTTGGTGTTGAGCATCTTTTTCAAAGTGGTTCATAATCTAGTGTTTTAATATGAAATATGTTAGTTTTCTTGGCAGCAATATGGAAGCAATTTGTAATTTTCTTTTTCTAGGTTCCAGGTTCACTTTCCCAGTTTATCCTACAACCTGAATATTTTCTGGAACTCTGTTCAACTTACACCTATTGTTCAGCAACCATTCAAAATTACAAAGGTGCTGAACAAATTGTGGTTATGACTGATCCTCAGAGTTCTGACCATCGCCATACCCCCTCAATCAGGTGGCTACAAACTGGATACCTCATAATCACATGGTCCCTATTTGCAACCTTTCTTGCTAGCTTCCCCAGAAAATCAGTGGGGAATCCAGCAAAGATCACAAGCTCTTGGGGTAAATCTTCCTCCCTTGCACACCAGTTCTCAGCTCCTTTGTGTTCCCACCACATTGATCACTCATGCATGTTTTCTGAGCCGCTTCCACCATTTGTATACCCTGTAATTTTCTGGGAGCTTCACTGCATCACACTCATGTGTCCTGCCAACCCTGAAAAAAACTCACACATGCTTCCCTTGTAGTCCCCTGTACGCACTATGTTTCCCTCATACTCCTATCCCCCTCCAATCCTTGCTCCCCTCCCTTGCATCCTCAGGTGCCTGTTTGCACCCTTAACCTAGTATGCGCCAAGTCTGATGATACTGAGAAATATTGAAGTGCTTCCTTCTGTGGTCTCTGTTATTGCCTTATCTTTACTGTAAAATATATACATGTTCCAGAATATAGGTAATCTTTGTGTGTTCAGTATGTATTACAATGATCTTTTCCTTTTTTACGAATTCTACAAGCATATCTTGTGATTTTAGAGCAACTCTTAAGCATAAGTTCTCTTTATTGTGGTTAATTTGATCTTCCAAGGCCCTGACAACCTGTCACACAAGATGGAGCAGTTGTACTTCGTCATTCCTGACTGACACCAGCCAACTTTTAGCCCCAGACTGTGCTTCAATGTATACTGTTTCAGGCAGTCAGCTTTGCCTCTATAAGCTTTGCCCTTCATAAGACAGGGCACAAAAACAAAACAAAAGCCTATAGCCTAATATTGTATGAGTTGGTTCTGCTTCTTCTGTCTTCTTGATATGTCCAGACCTGTCAGCTCAGGATGTGTCAGGGTATATCCTTATGTGCTCAATTGAAAACTACTTTATAGTGGTCATATGGAAGGAGAGATGATACCAAAATATATCCATACAACTGCTTCCTCAGCATAGGACTTGATCTGGCTATACCGCACAATCAACATGTAAAGAATGATGAACAGACATGGTTTAAGTGCATTGGACTTCTGTAAGTTAGCCCATTTGATTTGAAAATTGCTTTCTGTGATGCACCAGTTCGCCCAGTTGAAGGTATCAAATAGCCCGAAGAAGTTTTAGTAGTTTTATAGATACAAAGTTCTTTCCTAGAACAAAGTAAATTCTATTTTGTTTTAGTATTGCTTTTGCTATTCTTTAGTACAGTATTAGTATTATATTATCTATGAATATATTATATGTAATATTTTTAAAAATATGTTATACTATATTAGTATTCTTAGCATTTCTAAACATTGGTAAGCACAAACAGATTCAAGTGTAAGAGTTCACTGATTCATCGATAGACTGCAGTCTCGTTTCTATTAAAGCTTGCTCCAAATTTGACTACTCTCAAACTTTGCCTGATATTAGTGATAATATTTATTAATATTAAACTTTTTCTTAAAATAGTTTTTGGTGAAATTTGAAATATCTTCTACTACTAAGCTGTAGCATATATTTTTAAAATAACACTTTTCCCAAAATGTATTCCAGGTAGTACATATTATAATGAAAAAAAACTCTAATTCATGTGGTGTATGCAGAACTTTACTCTTTTTACTATTTTTTTTTCATGCTATTGTGAACAATAGTCCACAAGGCGTGACACTAAGTATCAAGATCATGCATACAATGCTGTGCACTATACATGACAACCTCATGGCCTAATCAAGGGTTCACAGCAGCTTAAGAGAAGAATAATGACAAAAAGATTCAGCAAAAAGAATTTGTGTGCTTTAGTGGCTTGGTATATTCTAATTATAGCATTTATAAAATTGAGTTGTCCAGCATTTCTTCTAATTTCCTTCAGATTTTGTCTTCATCCTGTTTAGATCCAATGATTAAAGTTGATGGGAATTATATCATTACAGGGCCTATCCTGTAACTTGCCCTAAATCTGGAATGTTCCTTGCCTGGCAGTTGGGTTTTGGTTGTTAAGTCTAAATTTGATCAAGTTGAATCGTGATTTCAGGGTAGTTTTGCTGATTATTTTCACTTCCTTTCTATATTCCATGTTGATGTTTTATTTGGTATATTTTCAAATTGCTTGTTTTATAATTATCTGTTTTAACACTTCTTAGTGAGCAGCTTTGGAAATGCTTCTTGTATTTAAAAGTAGGATATGAGTGAATGAACAAATAGAATAATTGTGTTGCAGTGCAACAGCACAGCGATAATGTGGCTTGAATTTTTCCTGTATTTTAGTAAGGGCTTCTTTCTTTCAGAATAATTAAAGAATCTTTGGTGTATTTATTCTTATTTTATTTGATTGGTGCTCTTAGGCCCTCATATTATTTTTCTCTGTAATCTGTGTTGGAAAGTGCTGGGAATTATGATAACTGATTTTAATGAATTAAACTAACTTTGCTGGCAAACAGCTAATATGCAGAGATACAATGGGGAAACATAACAACAACAACAACAACAACAACAACAACAACAATAATACTAATAATACTAATAATAATAATAATAATAATAATAATAATAATAATAATAATAATGGCAAAGCCTGAATCACGATTTAGTAGAAAACAAAGGCTTTCCCACAGAGATACTGTACAGTAGTTTGTGTGCCTCCATGCTGACAATAAGACAACCTACTTTAAAATAAAATGGTTTAGTGCTCTGTTGCATTATTCAACACAAACCTTGTGCAGCTAATTCTTGTTTGGGAACATGGTTATCTTTCAAGCTACTTCACAGCATATTCTTATTATTCAATGTGGCAGTTTCAGCTCTAGCAGTTTTGCCTTATCTTTTCTTTCTCAGGAAAAGCACAAAATTTGAGTGGATCAGTCAGCCTTGTGTTCTTCATAAGCCAGGAATCGTAATTGCAGCCAATATAATCTATATAATAGAATGTATAATAGAGTTGTCTTATCATGGCGATAAACAACATATAAATTTAATAAACAAATAATCTTATATAAATTGCATTTTGTCACTAGAAAAAATAGGTTATCTTCTAAGGAGAATATCAACAGTAATAATAAAATTTTGGTGAAGATCCAGTATTTCCAATGTCAGTATCCTAGAGGTAAAAGAATTTTCTCAATCAGTAGAATTGGTAGTGAATAATCTCAATGATTCAGCTCATCTCATTTGATTGGGCATCCAAACCAAATGTGTAGGTAACAAGATTTAATATCTAAAGCCCCTGTCACACAGCACCAATGGATGGAAAGAGGATGTAAAATGGAGAGAAACACTTGCCATCCGTTG
>BHFT01022831.1:0-18816 GCA_004320025.1 Laticauda laticaudata | reverse complement strand
TTGACTTCTAGTCTCGCGAGTAGGCGGGCTCTCCTGACTCGACTGGACCTGGCGCGTTCATTCTTGTTTGTGTCTTCGACCTTGTTGGATGGGGTTGTCGTCTCTTCTGTCCTTCTCCCTGGAACCGTCTGGAAGGGTGAGGCCGCCATTTTGCTGCCTGCCTGAGTCGCTCAGGCCGGCGGCTTCGCCTCTCCTCCCGTTTCCTCCGGCAGGTTGAGCTGGCTTGGCTGGCCCCCTCCGATGGACCTTCCCGCAACTTCCTTCAAACAGTGAGTCTCCATTTTGCTCTTTTTGGCTGAATTGATTTTCGGCGTTTTGATTTAAACGGTTCTTTATTTATTTTCGCGTTTCCCCCCCTCTTTCTTTGAATTTCGTCGTTTTGTAATTGATGGTTGTGTTTTTTCATTTTGTTCTAAATTTTGGGACCGGAGCAGTCTATGTGCGCTTGCCATTCCTGCTGTCATCTACCGTTAACCGCGTAAGACTTGGGGCCTATTATGTCTGTAATTTTCCTTGGTAAACATATAATGGGTCCCCAGTGAAATTCTTTGCATAAACTAAATTGCCAATTTTTGAAACTCCTGATCGTGTGAGGAGTCGGGGGGTTTTCAGTGTGAAATTTGGATGCAGCCCGGTCTAGGCGATCTAAGTTTTTCTCCCATCAGTAGTCTGAATGGGTTTTGTTGGTTGTGGTACTTGGTGTTATATGTTGGAGGTGAGTAGCCGGTTTATTTTTGCTTTGGACGTCCAGTGTCCATCTTTCCAAACCTCCTTGGTAAATCTGACCATTCTTTTCAGCCCTACCGTTTGCAGCCGGATGGCTGGCGCTGTGAGGGCATGTCTTATACCTAGGGAGGCTAGGTATGTTCGAATTGAAGGCTGGTTAGTTGTGGTCCATTATCGGACACTAGGACGTCCGTAGGCCATGGGTTGCAAAAGTTTGTCTAATTCTTTTATTACAGTTTCTGTTGGTTTGATGCATAATTTTTACCTCTAACCAATTGGAGTTGTACGTCCCACGACAATCAGAAACGTGTGCCCTTGGTAGGAACTGCGAAATCGATATGGATTCGCGACCAGGGCTCTTGGAATTTCCCAGTCCTTTATAGTGCTTTTGGTGGAGATGGTCTGACTCTCTGGCATTTGTTGCACGAGTTCACGCCAATATTCAATGTCCTTATCGATACCCGGCCACCAGACATAACTCCTAGCAAGGCTTTTCATTTTAAACAATCCGGGTGTCCTCGTGCAACATACTAAGTACCTGGGTTGCAATTGTTGGAGATAATTACCCCTCACCCACAGTAAACACCCCTTTTCTATCGAGAGTTCGGTTTGTCTGGCCCGGAAAGGTTTAAAAGTCTCGGTTTTGATCTTCCGGCCAGCCCTCTACCTACCAGTTAAGTACGCGGGCAGTCAGTGGTCTTTTTGCAGTGGCTCTCTGGTGACATCATTCGTGGAGATGGTAGATCGGGGCAGGTCTCACCTTCTCTCTGTTCTCTCCGTAGAATTCGTGCCGTTTTATGAGGTGGACACCATCGGTGCGTAGTGGGCTTTCAGCAGTCTCTGAATTCGGACCATGTTATTTGTTTAACGTCTTGGGCTTCCCCCGCGCGCCTTAGCCATCTTGAAGACGGTCGGCCCGCAGTGCGTTAAGAATACGGCTCTTCTTGCGTTGTTTCTGAGATGTCCTCCATCTCATTGCTTTCCAGGTACATCTGGAAACGGGTACATAGGAATCCCAATCCTCTTCATTGGGATTAAAAGGTGCGGGCGGTGCGTTGTTCCCAGCCATTCTGTTTGCCGTCTGGAACTTTCTCTCACCGCATGCTGGTCTCGCGTTTAGGACGATCCACCTTCGTTGCCAGTTTTGTCGGAAAAACACGAGGTAGACCGGGTTCCAACAACAAAGTCTTTATTTCTTAACAGCAGTTGAAAAACGGAACCATTGGCTCAAGCCGCGCCAGTCTTTTATACCTTTGTATCTGCCGTCTTGTAGCCAATGACATTCATTTGAGTTTGCCGCCTTCCTGCAGCTTCAAAAGGAACCAATCCCTTCTAGTTTTAAGCAACCAATCAGAATGCGTTATTTGGAGCCAACTATTACATACAGAACAGTAAGTACCAGGGACCCAATTTCATTAGCCTAGACCCGAAAATAGCCCCCATTGTTTAAAGGCCAGACATGTTCCATTGCGCTTAAACCAAAAATGGCGAACAGCTGAATAAGTTGATCTGCAAGGGGTTTTAGAACCAATCGACCATGCCAAGTGGGAAACCCCTAATTGTCACACACCGATAAAGCCAGAATGGGTCAGTGCGCATCTGTGGGGACTATAAGGCAACCCTGAACCACGCACTCCAACAAAGCGCATACCCAGTGCCAGTAGTGCCAACATTTATTGCACTCGCTAGGGGGATGAAAAATATTCACAAAACTCGACCTAGCACAAGCTTATCAGCAGCTACACATTGATCCATAAGAGCAGAGGCACAAACGATAGTAAATGCATAGAGGGGCATTCAAATGTAACGCTTCCAATTGGTGTTAGCATTGCCCCAGGCGTTTTCAAAGCCTCATGGAATGCCTACTAAATGGAATCAAGGTGTTGTCCCATACTTCGACGATGTACTGGTCTCAGCAAAAAATGCCAGCCAGCTAGAGACCAGGTTAAAAGAAGTCTTAAATCGCTTTAGAAAATCAGGCCTAAAAGTTAAGAAGGAAAAAAATGTGAACTGGCCACTAACCGGGTTGAATTTTGGGGCTATTTAATCGATGAGCAAGGCATTCACCCAACCGAAAAGAAGGTGAAGGCTATCAAAATGCTCCCAGACCAAAAAACAAAAACCGATCTCCAGGCATTCCTAGGCCTCATAAATTTTTACAATGTGTTTCTACCCCATAAGGCGACAATAGCAGAACCCCTACATCGACTGCTAGATAAAAAACACTGCTTGGACATGGGGCCACCAGGAACAGAGAGCCTTCCAAGTATTAAGGACCTATTAACATCAGACACCGTTCTTATCCAGTTTAGCAACACCCTGCCTCTAATGGTCATCTGAAGGCTTCACCTTTTGGGGTCGGAGCCATCCTGAGTCACCAGCTTCCAGACGGCAGAGAGGCACGGTCGCCTTTTACTCAAAGACACTCTCCAAGGCGGAAAGTAATTACAGCCAACTTGATCGTAAAACCCTGGCAATTGTGCCGGGGTCAAATGATTCCATAAGTACCTTTACGGTAGACCTTTTTCTATCGTAACCGACCACAAGCCTCTCCTTGGAATCCTAGTGAGAAACAAGCCAACCCCAAACATTCTGTCTCCTAGAAATGACAAGGTGGTCTGAATTCCTCGCTGCCTACTCCTACACGCTATTCCACAGACCTGGCAAAGCATCTCACACACCGACGCCCTGAGCCATTCCCCGTTGCCCGTCACAGAGAAGACGACCCTGCTCCAACTACCTCCACATTCTAACTTGAGACCTGCCTGGAGCTACTGCTGACTGCAGCCGACGTTGTGAGAGCCACAGCCAAAGACCCTTTGACAGCGCGAATACTGAAACTGGGTAGTAAAGGCTGGCCGGACCAGACAGACCGAGCTGTCTATCAAAAGAGGTTGCATCTTATGGGGTGACAGGGTGGTAATCCCAAGCAGCCTACAAGAAACTGTCTTAGGCATGTTGCATGAGGGTCACCCAGGCATAGTTAAGATGAAAGCCCTGGCCAGGAATTATGTCTGTGGCCAGGGCTGGACAAAGACATTGAACGCTGGGTTGCAACATGCCATGCCTGTCAGAAAGCGAGGCCTACCCCCCCACAGGCCACCAATACGGGACTGGGAAACTCCCCGGGGTCCATGGTCTAGGGTTCAGATTTATTTCGCTGGCCAACTAAGGGGAACACCTTTTTGATTGTGGTCGATGGATATTCAAAACTGGTTGGAAGTCATCCTCATGGCTTCCACAACCACCGAGGCTGTCATGAAACAACTCGACAAACTGGTTGTGACACATGGCTACCAGATGTACTGGTTCGGACAACGCGGCCTCAGTTTACCGCCTGCAGTTCGAACAATACTGGCTACCAGGGTATCCGTCATGCCTTAACTGCGCCGGCCCATCTTGGCTGCGAATGGCAGGGTCGAATGCATGGTTAGGTATACTAAGGAGGGCCTAGAGAGAATGGACAAGGGGGATGTGCAGTACAACTCCACTGACTCCTAACCTTGCAATATATTACCCCTAGTAGCACTACAAATAAAAGCCCGGCTGAACTGTTAATGGGTAGGAAACTATGGTCCTACCTGGACAGGTTACACCCCACCTACACATGGGACAACTCCCCCGACTTCTCCAGCAAATACCGTACCTTCGAAATCGGCAACCTAGTCTATGCCATGAACCTTACCAGGGACCCTCTATGGCTGCCAGCCATCATCACACAAGTCAAGGCCCCCTATCCTACCGACTAACACTAGACGATGGGAGGGAATGGAAGTGGCACATAGACCAGCTTTGTTCCCGCAACCTCAAAAGAAAAACCGCCGCAGACCAAAAATAATAAATTCCGATGAAAAAACAACCAAGGGAGGGAAGTACAAATAAATAAAAAAGGGAGAGACAAACCTCCCATAATAAGACAACCAACTCTGCCAAAATGACAATCTAAACAAACAAAAAGAGCACTCACATTTAGATGAACCCAAAAGAAAGAAGTCGGGAGCAGGAGAGCGAAGTGAGGCCTTCCTGAAGGTGGCAGCCAGGGCAGCTCAACCAACACGGACAAACCAGGCAGGGAGCGCGGAGCCATCTCAACTGGCCCGAGAGTCTCGGGCGGGAGTGGCATGGCTGACTTACCCTTCCAGGAGGTTCCATGGAGAAGATCAAGAGAAGCAGCGATCCCGTCCGAACCGCTTGAAGCCCAAACAAGACTGAGCCGCGCAGGTCAACTAGAACGAGGAAAAACCCCACCTATCTGCACGACGTCACCCATGTTGGACTGAACTAAAGGGGAGGGTGTTCTGTATGGAACTTGGTTAGGTTCCAAGTACTTCATTCTGATTGGCCGAAAAGACTGCTTACGGATTGGTTCACTCGGAACCAATCCGGGAAGCTGCAAACAGTGGGAAGAATTAAATAACTGTCATTGGCCACAAGCCGGTAGGCTAGCTGCTATATAAAGGGCTTCCGCGGCTTAGACTATGTTCCATTTCTTTACCTAGCAGTTTGAAATAAAAAGTTGTTGTTTGGAACCTGGTCTCACGTGCTTCTTTCCGGACGGAACAGTTTCCATCCATTGTTTCTTGTCCCACCTTCAGGTGCTTTGGAGAAAGGGGTTGGACTAGATGACCTACAAGATCCCTTCCAATGCTGTTATTCCTAAAATGAAGACATCAGTGTGTGAATTGAAATAGAATGTATTCCAGTTAAACATATTATTTTGGATATCTGAAATGGTTATTCTGCTATTATTGAAATGCTAAGTTTGACAGTGGGCTGAATTAAAATCAGGGAGTATAGGGAGGTGAATGGTTAGAGACAAAATGTTATCTTTTTTTACATGGGACTCAACTGTTGAACATGCCTGGATTTTCTCTAAATTTCCTATGAAAAGCAATGGGATATAGATATGTTTATTACTAGTCCATCTAGAAGCCAGCAGACCTATTAAAAGATTACATCTGCCATGAGTTAGCAATTTCAGGAACACTATTGAAATTTTACATGATAAATTTCCATTTTTGTTGTATCGTTTCACTGAATAGAAATGGTACTTAGCCTGGGGAGATGGACATCATGGTATTTTCATTCTTTTAGACAAGAAGGGAACAAAAAGGAGTTGCATTAGATGGAATAGCTCTACAACAATTTCAGCATGGAGTTCTCCATCTGCCACATGCTGTTCACATTAAAGCTGCAGGATGTGAAAACTCTCAGCCCACACAGTCCTTAGTTTCACATGCTTTACAGCACATTAGGAAAATGAACTATCTGAAAGGATAGCTTCCCTTTGGGTTGGCAGCTCAGGGCCAGTATCCAGTATCTATTGACTCCTGTTGCTTTTAATAGGCAAGGAAGCAGGCCTGCAGACATACACACACACACACACACACACACACAGAGAGAGAGAGAGAGAGAGAGAGAGAGAGAGAGAGAGAGAGAGAGANAGAGAGAGAGAGAGAGAGAGAAATTAATGTACAAGTTACAAATTAGAAAATGACACAGGATTGCGAGTGTAACACTTGTAAAGGTTGGGATGATTGATGAGATAAATTAGTACTTTCTTTATCCCTTTCATTTCATGGCTTTGATAGCTCCTAACATGCACTCAGTATAGCTAGTGCATTCAGCAAGGCAGCTGCCAGTACACCCAGCTGGATGCTAGCAGAAAGCCAGTTGCTAAAATAATGCAGATTATACCAGTACTATGGAACTGGCAGGATACCATGGGAATATGGAATCCCTAGCTCATGAAGACTGAAATAGCCAGATGTACAACATCAGAATAACCTACCCCAGGAGGAAAGGATCATGTACATGTATTTTAGATACATTGGGCTACTTGCTTGAATAAGATTCATTATAGCTAATAAAATCTATCCCCAAAGAAAATTTGTAGACTTGGTACAATGATAATACGGCCAATGAAAACAATTTTAATTCATACTTCTCAAATATTCTTTTGGAATACTTTGCACATTAATACTAGTTATTATGCAAGTTAGCAATAGCCATATTTATGGGAATACTGTCCTGGATCAAATGAAGAAATAAGTAGAATGATGAATATCTAGTTTTTAAGGAAATTATGAGTTCCCTAATATTTTTTTATGGATATCAAAGTTTCATAATACTTTCTTCACTGATGCCCTTTATCAGCATGTGTGATTAGACCAGTGAATTGGATAAAAGACCTTATGCATACTGAAGCACTGAAATGGAAAAATTAATTTTCAATAGTTACCCTATGGTGCTTAGAATTTTTCTCAATCTTACAAAACATTCTTGAATCTCCATCCCCCTACAAAGCACAGAAAAATAACCAACCATTTGGCATCATGCACCTCCATTTTGTCTTTTCTATTTTGTCTTCACAAAAGTCTAGGGTGAAGAACAGGGAATGGATGATACCAATTCGATCAAACAAAAACAACAAACAGAGTAAACAGATATTATTCTATTGTTCAGCAACCTGAAACTCCAAGCTTTAAAGCCTGATTTCTCAGAGTGCCATCCAAGGTTCACAACAAGAAATTGTTTTGTGGTGTTCCCATTCTGAGAAAGATTTCATTCATTTTTCTTCCAGAGGATGTTAATTCAGTTGGCGGTCTGAGTGGAAAGTATATCACTGTGTAGCCTGAAGGAATAAATATGAAGGATTCTTCCCAAATAAGCTTTTTAGTAATTCTAAGGGCAACTTAGAGAAGGAAAGGGCTACTAACTACTGTTCACTTTTTCAGTTCTATCTGTGAATACCGGAACTGGGTGTACTGACAGAAATCTTTTGGCATGTCTAACTGTCAAACAGAAGTATAGATGCTCGTTCTAAAGGAACTCCTGGCAGGAATTTATTTTCAGAAACCGGCTTCAACAAAGCTCTATCTTATAGCATATCTCAGTCCAAGAGATCAATGTAGCAATGTCGGGCTTTCTTTTTGGTGTTTGGTGATATGAACCATGTTCTGTTAGGCATTAAAGATCTTTATTCCCAAAACAATGAACATTTTTTTCATGGCAATGAGTCTGTTTTCCAGGTAATTTTGACAGCAGCTAACTTTGTCACAGTCCTGAGTCCTGTAATCTAATTGTCACCAGATATCCAGGAACTCAAGCATCTAGTACAGTTCTTGTTGATTCGGACAGTGTTCAATCTGATCCAATATAGGTTTCTGTAAATTACACCTCATCATGTGTTTATTGAAGAACCATTCTTCATCTAGCCTCTCTAATGAGACCTGTCCAGTATGGTTGAATTTCTGGCATAGCTCTCTTCTTCATCAGAACATATAGGTCTTACAACCATATTAACAAAGTACCTCAGTGGGGGATTATGATGATGATGATGTAATTATATGTACTTCTAGATAGTGTTTTCTAGTTTAAAGGTCATAATAAATGTTTGCTTTATGTGCTTTAATAAACATTTAGAGTGTTAAATATGTTATTATATATTATTAAATATAATCTTATTGTGTTTAATATTATTTATAATATTAATAGGAAACATGGCTGCTGGCTCATACCTAGATATCAAAAGAACAATTGAAGATATTGCCTTCTTGCACTTTCTA
Organism: Laticauda laticaudata; assembly: GCA_004320025.1. Taxonomy (NCBI): domain Eukaryota; kingdom Metazoa; phylum Chordata; class Lepidosauria; order Squamata; family Elapidae; genus Laticauda; species Laticauda laticaudata. Next base: position 10,522 of record BHFT01022831.1, on the reverse strand, counting down.
GGAAATGGCATTTATATTGCAAATTCCTGGGTTGTCAGCAATAACTGTTTGCCTCTTTTCTCCTCTTTTACTTTATCTCATAAAAAGGCCTTGTTAGTCCTCCAAAACAGGGGTCGCCAACCTTTTGGATCTCAGGGACCACCAAATTCATAATTTTAAATCCCAGGGACCACTAACCAGTTATGTGGGTGTGGCCTAATTTGTGGATGTGGCTTGGTGGTCATGTGACTGGCTGGGCATGGCTTGTATGTAAATATTATAAATATTTATATAAATATTGAATTTTTTATTTAAAAAAAGAGCAACTTTTACCCAAAATCAGGCAAAGCAGGCAGGCAGATTGAGTTGCTCACAGAATCATTCATGATCTATCTATCTGCCATCAGCTAGCTCAGTCTGTCACATAAAATTTGCTTGCCCTGAGTCTGCACTGAATAATAGAAACTTCAGTCCTAAGGAAGGTTCGGCTGTGCTTAAAAGCAGAGCCGAAGATCTAAAGATTAGCTAGAAAGCAAGAAATCCACCATTTCCTGCTTCCTAGCTAATCTAAATTTCCAGACACAGCAGAACAGCTGATGGTTGGAAAAAGGAAAAATAGCAATTTAGCAGACAAGTTTGCTGGGTAAGGAGTGAGTGGGCGGGGAGGGTTCCCGTGGGTGGTATAGCCTTGTGTTTCTGCGCAGCCTGGATTAATTGCTTTGTGGGGGTGCTCTGGGGGTGGAATTTCTCTGTGGCCCACCAAAACTTTCTTGCGGCCCACCAGTGGGCCCAGCCCACCAGTTGGCAACCAGTGCTCCAAAACATTGGTTGATTACAATCTGATCTCTACCTGTCCATCTTTTTAGTTATCATACAGATGTATTTATTCTTGCTACGTTCCTTTGTCATTGTTGACTTAATTCTATTATTTTACTTCCGTTTACATGCATTGCCATTTTTCTTCCTTTTTATTATTGTAATCCAACCTTGAGCAGCCCCATGGTGAGATAGCAAATAAACTTAATAAATAAATAAGAAAGAAAAAAAGAGAAAGAGAAATGAATGAAAGAAGGAAGGCAATCTGAGCAAAAAAGTACTTATAAAATGTACTTTTTAAGGAAGTACCTTTTTAAGGCCACACAAAGTCGTTTAGTTGAGAGCCAGTTTAGTCTAGGGGGTAGAAACCAAGAGACTAAATTCTAATCCCACTTTAGACATGAACACTAGCTAGATGATTTGGGGCCAATTACTCTCACCCCATGATGTAAGGCTTACGTGACAAGCTGGTCAGTCAATTTCTGCCACAAGCAATGGATCAAGACTTGGTTGATTAGAATAAAGCAGATCCTGATTTGTCGGAAACACTAAGAAGAAGGAAAACCCCTAAATCATGTAACTCAGCTTGAAAATATGTGTCAACATTTCATATAGTACACTCTAGAAATGCCTGGACATAGTTCTTTAAGTGGTATAAGCCCCAGTTTGTCAGCTTTTCTTCCTTGAGCAGAGTTCTCTGAAAAAAGAAAATAGCTACAGTTTTCTATGAATTAATCCACAATGTTGCCTGTGATTACATCATTTATGTAAAAAAAATTGCATAAACTGCTTAATATAACTGCTATACTTCTTCATACATGCTACTATCTTCAGATCTAAAGACAGAAAAGTGACTCATGACTAATGTTGTTTAGTGTTTGCAAAGGCATCCTACTTAACTTTCCTCAGAGAGGTATGTTGTAGGCAATGTAGTGTAAGTAAATAGAGTTTACAGTTGATCAACTACATGTCAGATGAATATTTCAATTCAGAGCTCCCAAGAATGACTACAGAATTAAGTAAGCAGAGACAACTAAGTGTTTTGCTTTGCCAGCTTATGATAAATGACACCGAGTCCAAGGTATCTCAAGGGCTCATGGACTCCATGGCAATCATGGACCTGTTCCAAATTATTGATGCACACCAGGAATTACACTTTGATTTGATTTTTTGTTTTGTGTTTCTTAAAATATGATCTGATTTTACAGGACACTATTATTAGTCCATTGCCATGCTCAGATCACTCACATGATAAATAAGGATTTTCCCCCAAAAGATCCCTAAATTCAGAAGATGGCTCCAGCCAATAATTGGTGTACTAAAAGGTGGCACTAGGTGATTTTGAAAATCAAAGATTTGAAATTTGGTATTGGAGAAATCTCCTGAGGATCTCATGGGCAGGCAAGAAAATATGTGTATCCTAGAAAAAAAAAATCACACCAAAGTCCTAACCTGAACCTAATATGACAAAATCATCTTATTTTCTATATATTACATGAAGACCCAGTTCTTCTGAGAATCCTGAAATTCCAGGAAAGGTGTAAGGAAAGAGAAATATTAATAAGCAACAAGGTGGATGGATTTAAGTATAGCAGCAATCATTGCAAGACTTGAAGGGCCAGTTTAGGAAACAATCAGAGTATGTTTACCAGTTTGGTCACTAATAATTGGCACCAAATCGATGGCACACAATCAATTAATCAAATTCAAACTATGCAGAGAATAAATTGAAGTAATTTATTTTATCTTCCTAGGCTCAAAAATTCACAATTTTTGGTGATCGCCCTGATGGAATAAAGGGATATTTCCTATTTGGATGAGCAAGTTTTAAACTGTAGAAATATCATACTGACAACAAAGATTGTTATATACAGCATTGTAATAGCAATAATTTTCTGAGTTATAATGAGGGGTGGGATTCAAATTTTTAACAACCAGTTCTGTGGGTGTGGCTTAGGTGGGGGCATGGCTTGGTGGTCATGCTATTGGCTGGGGGTGACCAACTCAATGTCACTCACATCGAGGTATGCATCTCCTCCTCTGGCCTCTCATGACTGTGGGGGTGCTGCAACAGTCGTAAGTGTGAAAAATGGTCATAAGTCACTTTTTAAAGTGCCATTGTAACTTTGAATGGTCACACAAGCAAAGTACCAGCATAGGGGGGAAAAAATCTCTAGAGAAGTTCCTGTGACAGGAAGTCTAATCCTGCCAAGAATGTAATAAGGGTTAACGGAGAGGCAGTTTCTGTAAGCAACACCAGAATGTTTCCTTCCTGCCTTCCTTACAGGATTAGGCCACTAATTTCTTCTAACAACCGGTTCCCCGAATTGCTTAAAATGTTAACAACCGGTTCTAGCGAATAGGTGCGAACTGGTAGAATCCCACCCCTGGTTATAATATATCTGTGAAAACTAGATCATCAGAAAAGCTGAACAAAGAAAAATTGCTGCCTTTGAACTGTAGTCCTAGAGAAAATTGTTGACTAGTCTGCAAGAATATACTAATTCAATAAAGGAAAGAAAACCTGACTCTTCACTGGAAGCGTTAATAAACTAGATCTTAAATATTTTAAATGCATGATCAAAAGTCTTATTAGAGAAAGGCCTGATGCCAAGAAAAATCAAAGGCATTTGAAAAAGTAGATAAGTCATAAAGAAGTAGAAATGACCACGCAGCAACAGCAATATATTTTGGCAGCATATCTAAGTTCTGTAGGAGGGATGGAAATAGTTGCACTGATACTCAAGTGAACGATGATAATAAAATTAAAGATGAGTTTTGGGAAAAATTGTCCAACATTGTGAATGAATGTGACTCAAATGGAAGAATATAATATTATTTGGTGACATGAATAAAAGGATGAGAATGAGATAAAACAGTTTAGGAAAATTGTGGAGATACTGTTTCTTCAGAATACAATGTTTAAGCTCAAGTTGACCCAAGTATGTACATGGCAATGTAATGCATTTAAAGGCATGTTTGATCTGATCATTTATTAAGAAAGACTGAGAGAAGGTTCTGACTATAGGGCAATTCCTTTTTTTTTTTTTTTTANTTTTTTTTTTTTTTTTTTAGTAAATTCAGTTGTGGATCTTGGGGAACAATAGTATGGAATATTTCACAAAGAAGAAAACAAAGCATTATTACACTGGCTTTTGAGCATTTTCCACAGAACTGGGAAACAGTTGACCTCTGTGTCTGTTCAGTTTCTGATAAATTTGCAACCATTTCAAGAGGCAAATGCAGAAGAAAATTAAATGGAAGCAGTCATATTGTTTCCATCCTCCATTTGAGGAATTTAAAATTTGGAATGGGATCAAGAAATCTCTGGTAGGCAAACTATTTCCATTCCTATCCTCAACCTCTTATAATCCCATCAGGATAAATTTCTGAGTTTTAACTATGGGGTTAGATTGAGAACCAGAGCAGAAAGCCCTTGTGAATCAAATTGGTTACATTCCTATTCTTCAAATCTAAAATGGTTCCAAATTGAGTCATTTTTGTAACTGGGAGTTAATGGTGGCCAGGCTTTAAGTACAGCCCTGCCAACTCTCACGGTTCTGCTGTGAGTCTCACGACTTTTTGTCATTTCTCACGGTCTCACGACAAGGCTCCTCAATCTCACTCGACCCGAGAATTTTTTCTTAAAATGACTTTCTTTTTCTTTTAATTCTCCAAAATTTGCGGGGTCGGCTTATATGCGCCATAAATCTGATTCTCACACAAACGATATGACTCCACTTTCTCAGATCACACAATATCGATATACCATACAGTCATATATATATACAGCACATTCCTTTTTACTCTGGGCCCTCCATTTTGCTTTTTTCTACCACTGGAATATAACACGCTCTGATTGGTGAGTTAATTTCACATGACCGATTTAGTGTTTGCAATCTGTCATATGCAACCTTGTGTCCTAATTTCTCTGCATTTAGTAAAGTTCCGTAGTAAAATTCATAAAATTACCCATGTCTGATGTTAAAGAAAAAGAAATGGCACCTTGATGCAGCCTTGTCTGAACATATTTGGCCATGAAGTTGGGCATTCTTATTCCCACGTAAGCTCACAATCGACACCTTGCCTATAAGGTTCGTCTAAGTGACTGACCTCATTAGAATCATCAAAAGGAAGCCTGCATCTTCTTACAACAGGGCAACACAAATAAACATTAACTAAACGTTAATGACTTCCTGCATGGAAAAGGGGTTTGTTAATCTTTGTATTCACGGAAAAAAAATAGTAATCCTCAGATTTTTTATAGACATTCTCAGATTTTTTTTCATGGGTCTCCAGATTTTCCTTTATCAGGGGTTGGCAGGTCTGTAAGTAAGCCACACTTGAAACAGAGAATCAAAGGATTATGTTGCAACATCAGATACTTTAAATTTTGTTCTCTGAATAGTATGACATATTGTGGTGCAATGGTGGGATTCAATTTTTTTTATTACCGGTTCTGTGGGTGTGGCAGGGGAAGGATACTGTAAAATCTCCAGTCAGAGGTGGCATTTGCTGGTTCTCCAAACTACCCAAAATTTTCGCTACTGATTCTCCAGAACTGGCCAGAACCTGATGAATACCACTTCTGTTGTGGTGTCAATTCCACTGTATATACAGTATAAAGATTCCATACTTAGAGGGGCAAAGCAAATGCACAAAAACAAAAACACAAAACCTACCATTGGATGGATATCTTAGTTTGATTAAAACAGTCTTTGAAAAGGTGCTGTGATGTTATCCCATCTCTGCTTCTTAATTCATTAATTGAACAGTCTTGTCACTTAAAACAACACAATTAAAACATCTGCAAAAACTTTTAACAGCTTGAAAGACCTGTAATTTATTACATGTAATTATCTCAGATATAGAGAAATGCTATTTTCCATTTAAGAATGACATGTTCTAAATAACATTAGAACTTTTCCTTTTCTAAGCCCCTTTTTCTTTTTATAATGGAGGCATTGCTGTTTTTACTGCAGAATCAAACAAAATGTAAATGGCATGGTCTTCCTATGCTAAAATTTTCCCACCTCTTTCCAGGATATTGCTGCTAATAAGATTTTTTTCATAAAAGGGGGAAAAAACCCTGGCTTTTGTAGTACCAAGAAGCCAGTTCTATTATGAATGTGTATCATAGGTATTTAGTATTTTTAATTAGAGTACTTTAACTTGGTTTTTATAATTTGTTTGCTTTATTGTTCCTGTTTTATATGGTATTTTTACCAAAACTATCCAATTTTACTGGATAGATGGGTGGCCAAATTAGAGAAAGAAGAGAGAAGGAGGGAGAGGGAGAAGGAAAGGGAAAGAGAAAGGGGGAGGGAGGGAAAGAAATGTATCAGATTAAATACACAGACTTTAATGAGACATTTGGCATTGAATAACTACAGAGCAATGGTAGATAGATGATCTAGCTAACCAAATATATAAAAGCAACCTTTTTGGTTTAAACAAATAATGGGGAAATGCTCTCAGGATTGGTTATCCATAAAAGAGTACTGGACTTAAAGTCTCTGTTTAAGTGCACCATTTGGTGCTATGATCCTATGTAAATCAAACAATGGATGTTCCTTAGATATCATAATGCCTTAAAATATATGAAGCTACAATTAATTTATTAATACATTTCTGACTGGTCTTTCATTGGTAAACAATCCAATGGTAAAGATGAAAAAAGAGCCTATGATTTACTTTAAATAAGATTATATGTCTGACTCTGCTTCCTGACAGAAGTAAATAAAGAAGGAGGGGTACTCAGGCCTGGTGGGAACAGTCCATTTGAATTACTGATGCATTCATATAACCTTGAGACCACAAATTCTGGTCATTTATTGCAGGCATATTATACTCATGTGTTTCTGAATATATAACTACTGATTTCAGAATTACATTTTTTGATCTATCTACAGCTCTTGTACATGGGTTGTTGTTTTTTGTAACTCCGTGGTATGCTATAAAGAACTAGATGTTGAAATTCAGACACTGATATTAAATTATCATTTCCAATTTGAATAGTTACACAGTTGTAACTAATTGAAAACAGTGAAAGCCTAAGGGCTTTCTAAATCTGCTCTCCATTCCATTTCATTAAAACTAATACACTAGCAGATTTTTTAGAACATTAATTTATCCATGAGATCACAAACATAAGCATGGCTAAAGGGATTTTCTTTAACAATTATTATGTAGATCAAGGGAGTCAGAAATGTTAATTGATTGTTCTGTTTTTAACTTTTTTTAAGCTAATAATAAATAATGATACTATTGGTATTACTGCTGAACTTAAGTTTAAATGTGTAAACTTCTCAAAATACATATATAGAAATATATGTACACATACAGAATCTCTCCTTACAATCAAAGCATCAGAGCTTGTCCTTTTATTTTTAAAAATGTATCTTATCCTGAAAAGTTATAGGATCCCAAGTCCTTTTGCTAGAATAATTATTATGATTTAACAATCATATAATGAGAAAAAAAATTAACACATTTCTTTTACAGTAACTTTGGAAGGTAGGAAATGCTCGAAGTCTTAAAAGTTAGCTTATGTTTTTTTCTTAAATATGTGTTATCCTTGTTGCCAAAACAAAGTTGTCTGCATTAACCAAAAAGGAAATGTATGCCTTCAAATTAAGTTTGATTTGTGGGCAAGCCTCTGTAAATTCTGAATAATATTTTTCAGACTAGTAGTATTTTAGAGGTCATTCTGCACCCCACATCCATTATTCCAATCATTAATTAAAACAATCATTATACATTATTTATTCCCAGTTAAAATATATCAAGTCAAACATTTAGTCGGAAAATGCCACCAGGTTTTAATTTCTTTGTTTAGTGAAGTTGCCTGTTTAAAGCCAAATAAATGCAGACATCAAAAGTCACAAGGAATTGAGGGATGGGTAAAAATTAGTTTGAAAACAGAACTTGTTATAATTCGATTATAGAATAGTATTGATTTATTTAGAGGGAAAAGTGGGATAGGCATACAAGGAAGCTACTGGGTTATTGAGGATATGGACATAAAAGAGAGAAGCAACCCTATTATCAAGATCGTGAAAAAATGAATGTGTGGGTTTCCCTACACATAAGGAAATTTTTCAGGATTTACCCAAACTATTTCATAGTCTGATAACTGCATGATAAAATTGTGAATTTCTGCATTGTAAAAAGAACATGAGCATGACAATCAGTACCATTCTGAGTTCTACATTTAAAGAGGAATTGTTACAGCTGATCAAATGACTTGCTATGGAAGAACATTGGCATTGGTTCACTGGATTATGGGGAGAAGAGCCCTACAACCCCCTTTTCATACTCGTAAGGAATCAGGCTTGATATGACTTGTTATCTGTTCTCTTCTCATTTTCCACTTCCTTGCTAAGATCTTATTCCATCAAAACTGTAACTGCTGGACAGAAGGCGATTAATACACCTGATTTTAAGTTGCTGTTGTTTTGGTCTGTTGTCTCTCCCATTTTGTTTAATTTTTTTATTGCTTTATTATCTTTTATGACCTATTTTTAATTTTTTGAAAGCTGCATTGAGCACTGTCATCACAATAAAAGTGTGGAATATATATATTTTAGCCATCCAATCATCCAATGAAATGAGATATGGATAACCAGGGGGGAGTTGTATGCTTGTTGATCTCCCCATCCCATCAGCAATTTTTCCTGATCCTTAAAAAATAATTAAAAAAAATTCCCTTCCTCAGTACTATGCAACAAATGTCATTGGTTTTACTGAACTTAAGCACAGAAATATTTCCTAATGTGCTAACATTATCTTTATCTATTTCCCAGCTTATAAATATGTAAGGCTTGAATCACCCTTAGTTGTAGTGCTGTTAAAGATGGTTTTCACCTTATTTCAACACTGCACAGCAGCAGTTATAGGCAGCACAATATTTTGTCACCCCTCTCATTGGAGTGAAGTCAGGTGACAGGGAATGAAGTAAATTGAGAGGTGACATTGGGTATTTCAGGCTGATGTGGGTCAAGCCCTCTACCCTCTGGTTCTAGTCAGCTTCTTCCATTGCCATTATACCTGCTCCCTAATGAGCAGCATGGGATAATGATGTTACCCAGGGCTAAAAATAGTGTAACAAAGAAACATTAGCAATGGTAAAATGGCATAACAGTGATATCTTGAGCCATCTTGTCCCACTTTTCAACACCAAAGAGGAATCCAGGTAAGCAGTTGCTGACAGTATACAAAAAGGAAAAGAAGAGGAGAGAAATTCTAAGTGAAAACTGCTCCCTTACAAAAAGCTACATATGGGATTCTCATCATTTTCCACACTTTGAAATCAACTTTCCTTGTGACAGAATGAGATCTAGGAAGAAGGGCAGATAATGGAGCCTTGAGGTTCCCATCAACATACCTGTTTTTGTTGCAATGTAGTGATTGGCAGATGTATTCCTCCCTGGCTGGGAATCTGCTGAACATGAAGGCCAGCAAAATGGGACACTCAAACAATCGCTTTGTCTATCATGGACTGCACACATATAATCAGGACAGAGCCACTTTACAAGTCACCCAGAACGGATACAATAAAGGCAGGATAGAAACAGACAAGAGGGTAGGAATTTTCATGCTCCTTTTGTTTTCTGACAATCCAAGGATAAGCAGATAGCAATTTAATACAGTAATGAGAAAAGACTTTTGCTGAAACACTTCACCAGCCATTTCCAATATTTAGCAGCACTCATTTTATGGTGTGCTAGTATTACAATCTTTGTTGTAGAAATCTTTTGCTGCAGATCTGTTTTTTGTCTTTTGCAAACATCAGGCCAGATCAGCTCTGCTGTTAATCCTAGGGAGATACCTAGGTGGCTATCTCAGATGTTTGATTTTAGGTTTCATTAAATTTGCATTACATTATTATTCAGTATATTATTGCTGATTCTTATTACTGCCATGTCGAGCAGAGACTTGTGCATGTGGTGCCTCAAAGAGCAAAATAACTTTACCACTTTGAGATTCAATGAATAATGAATGCCTCTTGGCTGGGGTGAATGCAGGCAGCAAAGTGACTTGGATATGATGCAGAAAACATAATGATTTCAGTTTAGTACAAGAGCTGCAGTTTGTACTGCAGGATATAAAGATGATTAAAGAGATAATGAGACAGCCACTGTGATTAAGATATTGGCTGAATCAACAGGTTTAAGTCCACCTTTAGCCTTGTAAATTTAACATGTGATTTTGGCTAGTCATTTTCTCCTGGTATAACCTGCTGGTGGGATCACACAAGAACAATTTCCATATATGCTGCTTTGAACTTTTGTACGAAAGCAGTGATATAAATCAAATAAATAAACATTTTTTTAAAAAAGTTGAAAATCAAAAGGTATTGCTACCTCAGATTTATTACCAGTACCGTGTTTCTCCAACAATACGGCCTCCACCAATAGGAAGCACCACCATGTTTTATTGGTATAAAATAAAATTAAGCCCCTCCCCCAAATTAAGGCCCATATTAAATATGTGAAATGGGGGGAGAATGGCAAGGGGGTGTTGCATTTAGGAAGTACTTGCATGCCTGGATATAGTGCTGCCTGCGTTGGTGGAGCACTTCATACCAGGAGACCTTCAGCCACCGTTGCTTTGCCTTCTCCTTGCTGCCGCGGCATTAGAGGAATGCCGTGGCATTTGGCACAGCCACGTGTGGCCAGTCAGGGCTCCTCCCTGCAACCGGAGCCCTGAGGAGACACTTGGCTTC
>BHFT01022830.1:0-49857 GCA_004320025.1 Laticauda laticaudata | reverse complement strand
TTTTACATCCTCTTTCCATCCGTTGGTGCAGTGTGACATGGGCTTTAGTGAAACAGAAGAGACAACTAACTGAATTAGAAAATGGTTCATAATTCCCCTCTGTGATAGTTGTGAGTGGGTGGCAAAAGTCCCAGTAGTATATTCTATACTACTGGGACTTTTGCCACCCACTCACAACTATCACAGAAAAGTTTGAAAATTGTTTCTATATTCAGTAGTATATTCTATACTTCTGAATATAGAAACAATTTTCAAACTTTTCTGTTTCATTTGAAAACTGTACTGCTAAACTAAAAGAGAATTTGTCTAGGTAAACTGGTAAGTAGATATCAACAATGGCTTCAGCATTCAAACGATATATGTTTATGGGCTCATTCTAAGAGCACTGCTGATTATTATTATTTGTTTTGAAAAGTAATGCAAGAATGGTAGCTCCTGATAATGGTTCCAGGAAAATTAATAGAGCAAACACTTCATTTTTATAATAGAATTTTGAGAGACTCTCTACAGATCAAACATAGTTTTGTATTCTCCTATTTTCTTGTTTCATTAAGGGTGACAGGTTGTTTCACAAATGTTAAAATAAAGAAGAAGGGATGTGAACATATTTCTAGCTGCTGTCACTTCTAAGGAAGAAGTCCCAGTTTATTTTGCTTGCATCTTTTAGACATAGGCTCAGTACATATTAAATTTATAGCCTTCTCCCCAATATAAATGTAAATTATTTTTGTCTCTGCAGAGATAGAAGTTACACCAGCTCAGGAAATATCTCCCCCTACAAGTCTCCTGGAGGATTGTTAAATGTACAACATTGGATTTGCTGAAAATATTAGCATAGAACTATAATTCTAGAAGTAGCAAAACCAGAGGTGGTATTCAGCAGGTTCAACATATTTTACATATATGTTTTGTTCTGAAGAATGCTCAGCAAGTTCTAGAATGTAGATTCAAACTTTATTCCAAAATGGATTAAGAATTATTCAAATACCACAATTATATCTATATATATTATTAGCTGTTTTGGTCAATGGTGGGATTCAATTTTTTTTACTACCAGTTCAATGGGCGTGGCTTGATGGGCATGGCAGGGGAAGGATACTGTAAAATCTCCAATCAGAGGTGGTATTTGCAGGTTGTTGAGGTAAATCCCTTTTAGGAGAATGAGCACACACAGGGAGACGTATAGAGAGTAGTGTTGGAATAATACACACAGAACACACAGATACACTGTACAGTAAATGTAGGTTTTTACTTCCAGAAACGTTAAGCAAAGTCCAAACAAGCAATCCAAAGTCATGCAATCCAAAGTCNGCAATACTTTCCAACAGAAGGAAACAGAGATACACTCACACTCTTCTGAGACTCAGACTAAACAACCCAGGTTTCTGGCTCCATCTTATGGCCGTTTGAGAAAGCACATCTAATTACAGTTTTGCATTTTCTTAAAAATACAGTTTTTAAAATGTTTATCCTGGTTTATATATTTCTAATCCAACTACCTGTTAGGTGACTTATATTCCCAACACAGGTTCTTCAACCTACTCAAATTTTCTACGACCGTTCTCCAGAACTGGTCAGAATCTGCTGAATACCACATCTGGTTTTGGTACTTCTAGAATTATAGTTAAATGTTAATGTTTCAATAACTTTGAGGCAAATTTTTGCCAATTTATTCCAGCATGTTGGTATTTTAATTGCCTTGTTCCAGTAGTTTACAGTTTTTTTCAATTCCTTTTGAGCTACATTGCTGTTATTTGGTATTGAATAGCTTAATTTAAAACTTAATTTTCTTCAACACTTGTGATAGCTCGTGTGTTCTGTCAATTATTTCTTTGTTTGAATTCAGGAATCCTTTTTTTTTTAATATAATCATTATGGAGCACTTTTTCAACATTATGTTCATACCAATACTTTGGGGCATTAAATCCATATATTTTATGTAAAGCTCAATGTATCCTTTCTCCTCACTACTCATGTCTTTTCATATAATATGTTAGAGATATTTTGCTATGGCCACTTATTACTTAGGAGATCAACAGACGTTGAAATTTTTCTTTGCATAATCTGCATTATGATTTGATTTTTGATTTTTGTTGTTATTGCTAGTGCTTGTTCTCTTATGCTGCAAATATTAATCATTTCATTTCCTTCTTGATGGATCCAGTCTGAAGCCATTGCCAAGTTTAGTTACTTTTCATTTTGTCTTTGGTTTTTTTAGACTGACTAGGCAGAAGTTACCTTCCAATTTTTCATTCACTGTTGTAACATTTTGTTCTTTATGTCACCTTTGATTCAGTCACATTCAAAATATTTCCTTGCAGATATTATTATAACTCTTTATTTCCTTTTATGTAATCATTTAAGCCACATATTTCATCTTCCACTGATAGCTTTGTTTGCAACAAACCATGACCACTGACCTTCCTCACTACATACAAACAACTCAGTTCACATTTCAGTCAGAGGTGATATTCAGCAAGTTCTGACCAGTTCTGTACACATGCTAGCAGAAATTTTGAGTAGTTTGGAGAACCAGCAAATACCACCTCTGACTGGCCCTGCCACCATCTATTCTCTGCCTCCCAAGTCCCAGCTGATTGGCTGGTCTTCTTTGGTTGCCCTGCACAGAGAAACAGAACTGGAGAGCAGGTTAATGGGGTGGGGAGGGAATGGAGATTTTGCAGTAACCTTCCCCTGCCACACTCACCAAGCCACGCCCACAGAACCGGTAGTTAACATTTTTGACTCCCACCACTGATTTCAGTATAGTACATTATCTGTTGTCAAGTCTTGCAACCTAAAATAGCTAATTCAGTTGTGCCCAATCACATTTCAGGGACAGCTGAAACAGTAAAGCGTTTGCTTATATTAATTCTACTTTTCCACTTTTAAAAGTTTTCTAATTTGATTTATAACTTCAGAGCTTTTCTTTTTCCCCTGGGCACACAAAATATTGCATGCTTCTGAAATACTGTATTTTTACATTTATTCCATTGTCAATGCTTTGCTTTTAGTACCACTCTAGGTCAATTCTATCTAAATATTACATTTCCCCTTTTTAATATTACTAGTATTGGCCAGTTCTACAATTCAAATTCTAAGCTAACATTATCTAGATTTCTCATTTCTCTGGATGAATTGTGCATTGTATTTCAAAGTTGTTGTCCTTAAATGGATAGCTTATAGTATTATGGTTTTTTTATTAAAAATTATTATCAATGGAATTAGAGTCATATTAAAATGGAGGAATTAAAAAATTTCCTCAAAAAATTATCTTCTAATGTTGACTTCTGTGTTTGCCTAATCACATCTTCTTCACATATTTCAACTTAGTTCTATTTTTATTTGTGTTTATATAAAATCCAACTTCTGTGCCAATCATTAATTTTTCCCTCTCCATATGTAAATATATATTTCTTATAATTCAATCTACACTGAGAATAATTCCAAGAGTTCCATTAAGATGATTTACAATGAATTTCGTTCACAAAGATATTTATTTGTATTATCAATAAGGCCTGCAAACTAATAAATGCAAAATTTGGCTCCTGAAATTAAAAAAAAAACATCTTCAGTGTTACTTTTTTTTGTTTCTGCCAGTTTCCAGTTGCTTTCCAGAATTCATGTGGTTAAAAAAAAACCAATACATTTTATAATTTTCCTTATTCAGTCATTCCAAGGATCTTTATTGTCTTTGAGCTGTTCCTGAAAACCAATACCTAATTATTTTATTTCCCCTTTAGGTGCTTTGATGAGAAACAAATCTCTGTCTTCAGATTTTAAGGGCCTGGCTAAGTTTAATGCTTATTGGGGAAATGGAAGCCTAATAGTTATAGGTAGTACTATGTCTTCTAGTTGGTTGGTACAAGTTTTTATCACTATCCCCAGCACTCCATCTGGACCTGCAACTTTACTAGAGTTCACAGCCTTCAATATAGCTCTCACTTGGTGTTCGTACAAGGTGAGTGGCTGGGAGTTGGAGGGCTGGCGGGCTGGGGCTACAGGGTCAGGTCTTTTCACCTCATAGCAGGCGAAGAAGGTGTTCAGTTCCTCTACCAACGAAGCATCAGAGCTGACTGTCTTCATTGTATTGCCATTGTAATTAGTTAGGTGCTGCAGTCCCTGCCACACTTGCTTCGGATTGTTGTCAGCTAGATGGTTCTCTACCTTTTGTTTATATTTTTGTTTAGCCTTCTTAATGCCTCTTTGTAGGTTTGCCATGATCTCATTATATTTTTCTCTGTCCCCTGCCTTAAAGACAGAATTCTGAGCTATCAGAGGTATCCGTACCTCTGTAGACATCCAGGGTTTATAGATCCCATAGACTCTGATGCACCTGTTCACTGATACATTATCTTTGCATACTTTGATATATGAGAGTACAGTGTTGGTATATTCATGCAGTTCTAGATGTTCAAATATGCTCCATTCAGTGATTTCAAAGCAATCCTGCAACTGACTGAGAGCACCCTCTGGACAGGTTTTAAGAGTTTCCATAACTGGCTGAGTTCTTTTCCTGAGAGGGACATACTTCAGGCATAACAGCAGAGACTGGTAGGACATTCCCAGGTGGGGGAAGGTAGTTGCTCTGTAGACCTGTTTCAAGTTAGAGTACATATGGTCTAAAGTGTTCTCCCCTCTGGTGGGGCAATGCACATATTGCACAAACTTAGGGAGAACTGTCTTTAGAGAAGCTTGGTTAAAGTCCCTAGCCACGACAGAAATGTCCTCAGGATTAGTTTGCTGCTGCCTCGAGGTAACATCTTAGAAAGCACATGCTGACATTGGCATCAGATTTTTAACATCTCTTTGCAAATGGCCAGAGTTCCATCATGCTTGAAAGCAGCCACTATCATCCCAGTCCCAAAGAAAACAACCTGAACGGCTACAGACCTATTGCACTATTGTTTGTAGTAATGAAGTGCTTCGAGAGACTGGTTCTTCAACACCTCAGATCATGCCTCCTTCCAAATTTTGACCAATACCAGTTTGCCTTACAGGAGGAATAGGTCAACAGGCAATGCCCTATGTTCTGCAATGAGTCATCTAGAGAAACCTGGAAACTACGTCAGAATGCTTTTCATAAATTATAGCTTGGCCTTCAAGACCATTTTGCCAAGTATCCTCATCGAAAAGTTGAAAAGTTCCTTCTCTCACCTGTGACTGGATTAAAGACTTTCTGAGAGACTAGTCACAAATACCCTCCTCTTTGAAGCTCAGCACTGGCTCTCCTCAGGGTTGTGTGCTTAATCCCTACATGTACTCATTGTATACATATGATTGTGTATCTTCTGATCCATCCAATGTAATTATCAAGTTTGCAGATGATACACCATACTGAGTCTTATTACAGGAGGTGATGCATTAGCATACAGTGGAGAGATCCAGAAGTTATCCACATGGTGCTCAGAAAACAGCTTGCACTTAAACATCAGCAAAACCAAAGAGATGGTATTAGACTTCTGGAAGAAGAGAGAGGAACCTGCCCCACTTTACATTGGGGGGGGGCTGTGTGGAGAGAGACTCCTCTTTCAAATTCCTGGGAGTTCAACTTTGTGAAGATCTCACCTGAAAAAATAATACGATCCAGGTAGTCAGGAAAGCTCAAAATGACTGGTGACCTCCTTCTACTGGTCTATGATAGAAAGCATACTCACATATTGTGTTGCGGTATGGTATGCTAGCTTGACAGCCGCAGACAGACATTACAAAGGGTGAGGAGTACAGCACAAATATCATGGGCTGTCCCCTAATCTCACCAGATGAAATTGCGAGAACTTGGTGTCTTAGCAGGGTGAGGAAAATCCATAGGGATGATTGACACCCTGGTCAGCACTTCCTTATTAAAGGCCCGGTCCCACTGGCTGACAGACACAAAACATGTGCATAAAGGACACAGTGGATAAGCAAAATTTCGGGGGTGGCTCCATCCGTTGTCATCCGCTCCCAAAAGTGGTAAAAATTTGCATAAACAGAACGGAAAAGAACGGAAAAGAACGGAAAAGAACGGACATGGGTAGTATGTAGCGGGGATGTTAAATGGATGTTAGTCCATCGTTAGCCCGGGGAATGGTTTAACATGGATGTTCATGGAAGCCTAGCGGATGGAAGCGGATGACACCCTCCGAAGGGGTTCCAGCAGGGAGAATTTCAAAGTGGACACATAGCGGATGAAGCGGATGCATCATGTCATCTAAAGGGAAGAAGGGGATGCCACGCGGATGTGTATATTGATGCAAACCATTCACTGCGCATCCTGTCTATTTCTGTGCTACTAACAAAAGAGTATAGACGTTCCATGTACCTTTTCTTTCCTCCCTCTTTCTATTTTCAGCTGCAGCGGATGTGAGTTGTCAGAGATGCCAGAGGATGCAGAGAGGTATACAGTGGACGTTTAACGGATGATAAAACGGACATAGAAGTGTTTGTTGCTCGTTTAGTGTCGCCGGATTTACATTGTACACGGTGGAAAGTTCATCCCGTTCACAAAGTTTTGTGCAGCTCAAAACTTCTTGCACGGATGAAATCGCAGTGGATGGATGCTTGACGGATAGAGCGTATGAAACATGTAATTGCAATGATACCCAACATGCCACTAGCGGTTTTTCCAATGGATGGCAAGCTTTTTTTAACGTTTTACATCCTCTTTGCATCCGTTGGTGCAGTGGGACCGGGCCTACTCTCCTACCATTGGGCAGGAGATACAGAAGCATGGTCATCCTAACGATCAAGCTGAAAAATAGCTTCTGACCATGGGTTGTCAGACTTCTGAATACAACATAAGACCACAACTATTTAGTATGATTGACTTGCAGGGCCAGCACAACGTGCAACATGTCTACACTAGTGCAATGTAACATAATGTAATGTTAAACACATATATGTATATAGGATTAAGATTTTCTTTCTTTCACTTACAAGTTGAGATGCATTCCGTGTTTTTTTGGGGGGGCTGCACTAAGGGAGGCTCATCCAATCTCATTGTACACATGTGCTTTGACAATAAAGGCATTTTTACTGCATGTTGTGCATTTGAATTTGAATATACAGGATGTCTGCTCCCTGAAGCTGCAGAATAAAATCCCATGCAGTATACATTCTCTTAATATGCACTCCCATGCATTTTTTTCAATATGCTTTTAAATCTTTACCTGTGGATGTAGGATGAATTGGCTATATATAATATTTAATACAATGAGGTTGGCTTGGATGGAAAGAGTATTCTTTTGCACAAATTATGCCTGTTGTAAGCTATCTTATCATGGATATAATTGTATTGCCAATTATCTGTTTGAACATTTGTATTTCATTTTTCCCATAACTGTTACACAAGGTTAATAGTAACTAATTAAGATGAACCTACAAACAGCAACATGTTTAAAATATTAGGCTACAGGGAAAAAGTATAGTATATAACTTAAGCAGCAGACAAAATAAGTCATTGCAAATTAAAACAGACCCAATAGTCAACTGTCAGACCCAAATAGGTATCCAATATAAAGCCCAATAGGCTCAAAACATGTTCAGAAGTCTAACATGCAACCCTTGCCTGATTTCTAAATTTACAAAGTAGTATGATAGAGAAGGGAGTGTAGATTGAACATGAGCATCCATGAAAGAGGTCAAGGGACAAGAATGACATCACATATATGACAACTTAATCATTTGATTACAACATTGCTCACAAATTATTGTTTTGTGGCACCATGGTTTATTGGTTTTTCATAGAACAGAACAGAATAACAGTACCTCTCCACTCCCGACCTTAACTTTCACCTTTCCCAACAACAAATATGTTTATCAGTATGACTAAAAGATATATGAGAATACTGATTACATGGTAAAAAAAATCCCAATTTTCTTGTGGTGGAAAAAATATTACTGGAATTAAAATGAAGATTAAAACACAATTTTTAGTACAGTATTAATTTCAAGCTTTTTGTTGAAAAAGAAGTTGACACCTCTTTTTATGTGCTTGCATTTATTTTGGATCAACTTTAATACCTGAAGCTGTAGAGACAGAATGTTTAGTCATTCTTCATTCGTCAGAATGGTGCTTCTGTCTAATGGTGCTCTCTTTATGTTGATCTGAACTTCACTTAGAACAATTAAACTGAGGAAGTTCTTAGATATCAAGATTGATCCTTGGAAGTGGAGGACAGAGTTTTGTAACTCTCAGAGGATTTAGCTCCAGTTGAAACAAAGCAAACAGTTTCAAATGGTGTGCACTGATCTAATTCCTTTGTTGAGATATAAATAAAAGCCAGCTGTTCCTTGAGCCATTAGATATCTTCAATGTATGTCTTGCTGTAAACTTGTGTGCACATACCTACCTTGATCCCCTTTAGTTTCCCCACCCCAGCTGTGCATCCTATTTAATAAACAGATGCAGTGTAATTTTGTTCTCATACAGGGAATAATGCAACCTTACAGATGGAGCAAAACATACCTTTATTTATTTATTAATTTTCTATGACTGCTCTATCTCAGAAAGTAGGCAGTAAACAGTCTTAAAATAAATTTAAAAAAAATTCCCACCATGAATTCACAAATTAAAATACACAACAGGTGAGGAACGTATCACAACCCAAAGTTGCTAGTCTTAACAGGTGATGGGATTCTTCATACCTTCAGGGACAGAACCGGGTGTTCAAGCCTTTTGGAAAGCCAGCAGGTTAGGGACCATCTTAATCCCTAGAGGAGGAGGAGGAGGAGGTGAAAATGTCACAAGGCATTTAATATATGTACAATTTTATAATCTAAATTTCATATGAACAATAAAAGATATAACTGCCTGCAATAAATAACAAAGCACAAAGGAAACCTGAAACAGTAATATTTAAATTAAACAAATATGGAAATTCAGTAAAGAAGAAAGAAAGTGTTGTTGAAAGGCTGTCAAAATGCCTTTCTTCTGAAGATTCGAATTTTCCCGTTGGGAGAGCTCTGGCTCAAGGATGCGGACAACTGCTTGAAAGCTGGATCTTTTTATTTTTCAGGAAGGCGAGAGATAGCGAGGAGTCTGCGTTCCTGGGCTAGCTAGCTTCGGATGGTAAGTCCCTGGTTTTTTTATACTTTTTTCTCCTTTCGTGTGTGAATGTTCATTATTTGTGTTTAATGTTTAAAATCCTGTCAGAGTTTATCTTTATTTCCGCTGGAGGGCAAACTTCGCGAAGTGCAGAAGACAAACTCTGTGGGGTGGCTTGATTGTATTATCGGTTCTTTCCTAATCTCTTTTAGCTTTATAATGGTTTTTCTATTTGTTGTGGCAATCTCCTCTGTAATATATATTGGTGTCTCTTTGTTCTGTTTGTTTTGCTGATTTGGCATGTCTTGTGTTTGAAGGGGTTTTCTTTTCTTGTTTCCCCTAGTTTTTTTAATTATTTGGGCTTTTGTCTAAGGGCTTCTTTAATACCTTTTTATTTGATTCCTTTCCTATGCAAGTTTGTTTTATGGCTGGCCTGATGTTCCCTTTGGGCTTTTCCTGCTTGGGTGACCACATGTCCTCGTGAAGTTCCCTTTCCACAATCCTTCATTTTTTTTTCTTTTTTTTCTGAAGGGTGGTCTCTGATTGAATGTCTGGGTATACTTGGTATTCGTGATCAATCTGGATCATCATCATGGCTGCCTGTCTCCCTTTTAATTTTCTCCTCTGAGAGGGAATACAGGCTTTAGGCAGCTAAGGCAGGGTGGTATGGCATGACAGAGGCAAACACAGAGGGCTCCAAGACACCAAATGGGTGACTGTGATTGTTGTAAGGATTTTGGAGCCAATGGAAATCTCCGGCATTCATGAGAAAGAGCCATGAAAAGTCCATGAAAGATTGCTCCTTGGCCAATATTCTGAGCTAGCTCTTTCAGGTGGTAGATGTCCTCCCTACGAGTTCTGAGGTTTCATTCAGATTTGAACAACCACATCCCTTTGAATGTTTTGCAGCCATAATTATGCTTCTAGAGAAGGAAGTCTATTGCTGCCCTATTCTCCAGAGTGGCTTTTCTGATCTCCCTCAAGTTCTCTGTTAAGTGCATCCAGGGCATCGGGAGTCGAATTCAAGGCTTTTTTGCCAGGGGTACATGCTAGTCTATTCAAATTTTTAAAATTTCACACTGCCAATCCAGGTATCCCTATCAGGGATTTTGCCAATGAGACATATTCTGTTTTGGTGGGAAGGGAAGACTTTGGAGTAACAGTCTGAGTCTAGGGTTTGGAAGGCTCTCCTGTGCCATCTCTGTAAGGATGGCATAAGCATTGGTTAACCTTCAGCAGGTGCAGGGGCCGTTGTGGCATTTGCAGGAAGGTATGAGTAGGCTTTTAAAGCCACAAAGAAAAATCACCCTGGTGGCGAGCTTCAGGTAACTATATGAAAATGATATGATCTCTGTGTAGTTTGCATTTTAGGTCTGTGTGCTAAGACTGGTGCATTCTGTGACCCTAGGTGAGTTGCACTCAGTGAAATTAAAGCATCTCTCAGAGATGTTTACTGCAGCAATGTGTAGGTGTGGGTCCTTGGTTTTTTGTAGAGTGGCCCCAGCTAAAATGCTTTTGTAGGAGTCAGGAAGGTTTCTAAATGTGGTGTAGTTAATGAATGATATGTGGCCTAGTTGCTACTCCATTAGGCATGTGGTTAAGATGTCCTTGACTGATTTCCTTCTGCTAAGCAAAAGTTAGTTGTGTTGAGTTTATTTCTCTTGCTAAAATATTCCATACGTTTCCGTTTCTTTGGGATAAGCTTTTGTCCAGGAACGCAGTTGCTTGTGTTACAAGTGTTACAATTGTTAAGATAATATAATAAATAGTATATATTGCATTTCATGTTCCCCATTGCTAGATTCCTTTTCTTCTCTCCCCCCTTTTTTTTGTACAATGTGAAAATGTAAAAAAAAGGTATAGGTCAAGTATCAAAAAATTTTAAAAGGTATGGCTTCAAGTATCTTCTTTGTTTAAAAAATAAGAAAAAAAGGGGAAAAAGAAAAAATGGAGAAGGTGAGAGAAAAAATTAAAAAAAATAGAAATTTTAATGCTCAGCACCTGGGGAGTCCACTTTCAATGTTTGCATTCTGGTTCCTCACGGTTTATGTAGTTTCAAGTGGTGGTTGAAGAATGCCTGCAAGCGTCCATTGATCTGTGTCCCAGATTTTTACTTGAGTTTGATGGGTGGGATTGATTGTGGTGGAGTTTGGCTATGGTCTATGACTTGCGGCTTTGCATGTGTCCAATGTATCCACGAGTCTTTGTTCTGCAACCTTTACTGGCAGTGTGTGTTAGTATGTAAGACTTGGTAGGTCTTTCACCTGGGGTTGTAAAAGGTGAGCGTTTTGCTGGTGAAGACTTGATCCACATCCATCTCCTCAGATGGGGTGCAGGGTTTTCTTCAGGGGTAAGGTTGTGTCAGTGCACTGCTGGTTCCAGAGGGGTCTGTAGTCTTTTTGCAGGGTGCTGCAAGGATAAGAAGAAAGAACATATCCACCCTATCTAGGCCTGAGGGAATGAGGATCGAGGCCTTATCAGGGGCTTCGATCAAAAAGGAATCTCAAAAGTGGGGGGAAATACCATGTCCTGTCTTGGTCTAGTTCTGATATAAAAGAGAGTAAATTGGGAGCATTGTGGCCCAGGAGAAGGTGGGTCTCTTGACAGAGCTTTCGCAGGAGAGTCTTCAACCTCTTTGTTTGACTCTCTCCAGGCTCCTGATGACTGTGGGGAATAGGCGCACATGGGGTTTTTGGGTATGCCTAGAGGCCTGAAATATATGTATGAGGGAACTTTTTGTGCTATGAATTGTTTTTTCCCCTATCCATGTCCAGAATGGGTGGGGAAAACCCCAAACCTAGGCACTATGTTCCTTGAGAAGGCTGTCTGGCTGTCCTCTAGGGAGTAGCAGGTGGGATGGGAAGGCCCTCTACACAGTTGGGGTTGGTCCTTGCAGACAAAGAACATATTGGTACCCCATTTGCCCTAGTAATTGTATATAATCTTTGGAACTTTTCAGGTTTCTGTGCCCAGGGTCTTCCTCCTTCATGAATGGTTTTCCTGGAGGAGGTATTATTCACTTGGCAGGTTTTGGCAAGTTGTGCCTGTTCTTGTAGCTCACTATAGCTCCAGGTTGCATACATACCCTCCTGATTGCATTCACCATAGTTTGTGTGCCACAAGTCCCCTTTTGTAATCTTTGTAATCTTTGGCAAAGTTAGCCTAAGGAGACGTCGTGGGGCTATACGAATCTGCCATCTGGGACTCTCCAAATCCCTGCTCAAAAACTGCTGTATTTTTTCCCCCCATTGTTCAGATTCCCCTTTAATCTAGAAACTGCTCGTATGGTATTTTTGGTTTTGTTGTTTAAGGCAGGTGTTTATCATGGTGGTAAGGTAGAGGTTTGTTGCCTAACCCATTTGGTTGTTGCATCTGCATATTGGTTTCCTTTCGTTATTTGTAGAGTCATCGCGTTTGGTGGAGACTTTACAACGATGACTGCCCAGCACTTGCGGTAATTTGGATGGCTTCGACTCGGGTAACTCAGGTAGTTTGGATGTACTATTTGTTGTCCTGCTGAAATTAAAAAACCCATTGTTTCCCATAGAGCTCCTGTCGCATGGCAGACTCCAAAAGTGTATCTGGAATCTGTATAAATGTTGGTCGATCAGTTCTTGCAGCTTTGTAAGCTTTCATTAAAACTAATAAGCTCAGTTGTTTGGGGTGGCTTATGGGAGTTTTGAGGAAGGGGGGAAGCCCAGAATGATTTCTTGTAGGGAGACTACAGCCGCTCCGTTACTCTTTTGTTACTGGTGGGCATGTAGGGAGGAAACCATCTGTGAAAAGTTCCAATGTCGGGTTTTGGTGCGGGGTATCTGTTAAATCGGAGGCAGTAGTTCAGCATCATTTGTCACATAAATGAGGGCAAACATGGAGATTGCCTTCTTCCTGTTCGTGGGGAAGCAGGGTAGCGATTTGAATTTTTCCGCGCTGGGAGAGCTCCGCTCAAGGATATGGACAACTCGCTTGAAAGCTGGATTCTTTGTTATTTTTTCAGGAAGGTGAGAGATAGCGAGGAGTCTGTGTTCCTGGGCTAGCTAGCCTTCAGATGATAAGTCCCGGTTTTTTTTACTTTTTCTCCTTTTTGTGTGTGAATGTTCGTTTATTTGTGTTTTAATGTTTAAAATCCTGTCAGAGTTTATTCTTATTTACGCCGGAAGAGCAACTTCACAAGGTGCGGAGACAAACTTTTGCGCGTGTGGCTTTGATTGCTATATCAGTTTTTCCTATCTATTTTCGGCTTTATAATGGTTTTTTCTATTGTTTTGTGGCAATCCCTCTCTGTCTCCTTTTGGTAATATATTTGTGTTTATGTTGTTGTTTTTGGCTTGATTTGCGCATGTCCTGTGTTTGTAAAGGGTTTCCTTTTCTTGTTTTCCCTAGTTTTCTAATTATTTGGGCTTTTTTGTCTAAAGGGGTTGCTTTAATACCTTTTATTTGTTCTTTTCCTATGCAAGTTTGTTTTATAGCTGTCTGATGCTCCCCTTTGGGCTTTTCCTGCTTGGGTGACACCACTGGTCCACTTCGTGAAGTCCTTGTCCACAGTGTCCTATAAAATGAAAATCAGTCATTGGCCGGATAGCCATATATATCTTCAGTTCTCAAGAAAAACAATTTCTTTCCTTTTTTTATAGACCTGTTGGGGTACGAGCCATAGTCCATCTTGCATTATCTCCTCTGGTAGTAATCTTGGGATCAAGAATTGCACCTCACTTTTTTATCTTATTCCATATTTGGAGGAGTTAATTTTGAACCGCTGACTAGTAAACTTAATTATGCACAAGTGGAGAAAGTCTGTCTCAGTTTTGGGCATCCTCCCAGATTGTTGAGCTCAATTTACAATTTTTATAAGGTTAAAGTTTTATATTAGCATGGAGAAATATAAAATCTATTCTAATTAATAACCATAAAATCATTGGTTGGACGACGCATTTTTGTCAGAAATAGGTGTAGCGTCTCCACTTGGGGTTGAGGGACTTGGGACTAGATGACATACAAGGTCCTTCAAATTCTGATTATCTGTACTGTATCTTTTTATATGCATATTCCTGTACAACATGAGGGCAGAAGGAGAAAATGACATACGCCAGCCTTCAATTTCTTAAAGAACACAGATGCATATAATAATATTTGTGAAATTTCCATCTGACATTTAGACTACTTTTATTAGATTTCTCAAACTATAACAACTTCAGCTTCTAATTATATCTTCCTTATCTAAATATTAATTATCCTAAGATGAAACAACAGTGTAGCAACCATTTTAAACCTGAAAACAAATCAACCAAAACAATGAAATTTATGGGTAAAAACTCTCTCTCTTCTCTTCTTCCTCTCTCTCTCATCTCTCTCTCTCGCTCCTTCGTCTCTCGGCCTCTCGCTCGCTCTCGCTGCTCTCCTCTCTCTCTCTCTCCCTCTCTTTCTCCTCCTCCTCCCCCTCTTCTCTATATATATATATTTGTTGTTTTTTTAAGCAGTTTTTTTTTTTTTCGCGGGTACTTACATTGGTGCTGTTCAGCTTCCCTCAGGTATTACCCACTCATTGGTTAGTGCTGTTCAAAGTTGTAGCAACGTTTCAGCAAGATCTCATCTGGCCATCAATCGGCTTTCTGTATGGATGTGGTCTCAGAGCTTTCTGGGTTTCAAATTCGAGGGCTGGTCTATTCTGATGTGCTAGGAGGCTAGGTCTGTGTTCACGTGGACTTGGAGTTTGATTGATTTGGTGTTTCTGGTTTCTTCTGGCTGGCAACACTCTGTTCGGTGTTGGAGGCTTTTTAGTGCTGCTATCCATTAGGAAGCTAGGTTTCAACCTGGGTGCATGGTGGGGGGTGTGTTGAGTTGGAGGCATCAGAGGGAGTCTGTTTTGTGCTCAGGTATTTGTCTGTTTTGTGGTGTGAGATCTTTCTATTTGAGAGTGCGCAGGCTTTTCCAAATGAATTGACAGGTACTGCTGGAATCATCTCTTCTTATCATGCTTTTCAGGTTTTTCAATCTCTATGGCTTCTGAATGATTCTGTGGCTGGGGGTTTTCTATAGTGGGTAGGGTTTTACAGTGCATTGAGTTGATGTTGTGACCTTGTCCAACACATGAAAACGCACAAGCTGCACTGGAAAGCCTCCAACACAGGAACAAGTGTGCCAGCCAGATCAAGCCGCAATAAGACAGTAAGAAACCAGAAAACAGGCACAAATCAATCAAACTCCAAGTCCAGTGAAAGCAGACCTAGACTCCTAGCCTGATGATGGTAGAACTGAGCCCTTCTGCTGAAATGTTTGCTACAACTTTACAGCACTACACATGACGTGGGATAATGCCTGAGGGGCTGAACAGTTATCATGCATCAATATATTCATTCAGGCAAAACAGCCTGGCACAACAGACGTCCCCTGAAATACTCCAGCTCAAACACCCAACAGACACGCCAGATGAAACCTAGCTTCCTAAAGTAATAGCGCGTCTTTTCACACAAAAGCCAAGCTGCACTGAAAGCCTCCAAATACAGGAACACAGTGTTGCGCCAGCCAATCGAAAGCCCACAAAACACCCAGAAGAAACGCAGAAAACACATCAACATGTAACTTCAACGTCCAAGAAACCAGACCAATGACTTTCAACCAATCAGGATGAAGAAAAAAGATCCTGGGACAGGCAATAGCTGCTCAAATTTAAACCAATCGGTGTGAGAGCCTGACCCACGTACAAATCAGTCAGAAGCCTGAGGATGGCAGATGAGATTCTGCTGAAACTTGCTACATTTAAAAGCATACATATGACGTGGGATAAATACCCGAAGGAAGCTGAATAGCACACTGTAAGTACCCGCCCCAAAACTTAACAAAAACAAATTATCAGACCTCTTATGGGGAGGAACTAAATAGCCAATCAAAAGCTTATGAGAGCTGGAAGTTAAAAGAGCAGCGAATACTTATGTGACCTGAAATTCCTATGCAGCTGCGAGACAACAATGCCACACCAACACTGCTTCAAATTAACATTTCATCACAGCACCAGCAGCTCCTAAACGTATCTGAAAAGAATGAGATGGCTTCTACTCAGGAATGAGCTTCCACAGTAAGAGATTCCAATTAGATCAGTTAAACGAAGATTTGCTAGCCACAAACCTAGAATTGAGGAGTCAAAATCCACCTCTACTTTGGGAATAAATAAAACAACTTACAATTGGAGAGCTGAAACTGAAACCACTTTATAAAAATGAAAAACTCTGAAGAAACTAATGAAATTGAGCATGACAACAACCCTCAACAACTCACAACGAAACCTGAAACAATTAGTATAGTAACGATTTCCAACAGAGAACTCACCAAAACAGAAACAGATGTCCCTAAACAAAGGATTCAATTATGCCCATAGCACGCCCAAAAATCCCCAAGAATCCATCATATGTTGCAGTGGAAAACCAGCCTAAACCATTAAATGCCGAAGCCTGATGATGTGCAGATGGAGATTCTGCTGAACCGGTTGCTCCACACTTTAAAAGCCACAACTACAATGAACATGGGATATACCCGAAGGAAGCTGATACAGCACACATGTAAGTACCCGCGAACACTTAAAAAACACGACAGACACACACAGCACAGGTCACAACACATCTATATATAGTATATATACTATACTTATATTATACTATAATATATATATATAAGTACCCGCGCAAAGCTTAAAAAACAATATATATATTATAGTATATATGAATGCAGTTCAGCTTCCTTCGGGTATTATCCGCACATCATTGTAAAGCCTGAACCCAGATCAACTCAATTAAGAAGCCTGATGAATGGCAGATGAAGATTCTGGCTGAAAACGTTGCTGACAACTTTAAAAGCACTAACAATGATGTGGGATAATACCTGAAGGAAGCTGAACTGCATTCATTTTAGTACCCGCGAATAACTTAAAAAAACATATATATATATATATGTTTTTTTAAGCTCTGCGGGTACTTACATTTGTGCTGGTTTAGCTCCTTTGGTATTATCCCACGTTCATTGTAGTTTTGTTTAAAGTTGTAGCTCATTGTAGTCTCTGTTAAGTTGCTAGCAACGTTTCAGCAGATCTCATCTGCAATCATCAGGCTTCTGTATGGAAGTCTTCTTCCATATAACAGAAGCTATGGATGGCAGATGAGAATTCTGCTGAACGTTGCTAACAACTTTAACAGAACTACCATGAGCTACAACTTTAAACAGAACTACAAATGACGTGGGATAATACCTCGAAGGAGCTAAACAGCACACACACACACACGACATATATATATATATTATATATACATATATATATATATATTATATATTTATTATATATATATATATATATATTATATATTATATATATTAATTGTTTTTTTAAGTTTCGTGGGTACTTAATCCTGGGAACAACAGTAGGCTAGCCTCAAATTTAAAACTGAAACGGCTGTGATAGCTTGACCTCACCGACGAACACTCATACATGAAGCTGATGATGGCAGAATGGAGATTCCTTGCTGAAACCGTTGCTACAAAACTTTAAGCACAACTACAATGACGTGCGGATAATACTGAGGAACTGAACACGATCACACACACCAACACACACACACTACAACAGTACCACACAGACACAAATATAATAATAATAATATTTACAGTTACAAGCTACAAAGTCTGAAAGAAACTCTATGAACTTAAACATCAAACTGTAGACCTATAGCAATCTTCTATAATGCATAAATATACTTATACCTCTGCATACATATTTATTTTCTAGCATAATGCTTAGTGCAGAGATTCTTCCATTCAGGTTATCAGAGAAAGCTACTTTAAATATCATTCTGCTCCATATAAATGTACAATTGCAATAATAGAAATCCATGACTTATTTTATATAAATTCAAAGCAGCTTGCTTAGTTCTTTGAATATTATTAACTTTCTGAGTGGTTCGTCTTCTTAGTTACAATAATGACTCCATGGTTATTATATCACAGATAATAACTGTTGATATCCTTGGAAAATATTCTTAATATAAAACATTTCTTTCTGGAAAAGAAAGAAACTTGAAAATATAACTTATTTAGTTATGTGTTCTTTTTTCTGAAAAATAGGATTACAATAATCACACACTTACAATAACAACAAATTCATTTTGATTAATATTGCCAATATGTGACAAGTAAAGTATCATTAAAGCATAAAGGATATTAAAACTGCTTATGTGCTGCACGCTGTTAGTATTTCATGCTCCAAATTTATTCAATATATTTCAAACTGAAATTTGCAGAGACTGTGTCATGCTTGAAAAAATTTAATGCCTTCATAAATACCAAATTCCCCCGTGCATCAAATTATTTGAAAAATATGTTGAAAATACAGGAAAACACATGCATGGTTTATCAGCAGGAAATATTTTCTTTTTATACAAGGATGTGAACACTATAATATTATTTCATTATATGAAATGCATTCTATTAATCTTACATTCCCTTCAGAATAGTTTCAAGGGATATTTGACAAATGTAGTTGAAACAAATAAAGCTTTATAAAAGTATCCATTCAAACAAGGAATTAGGTTTTTATTCACAGATATACTGAACATCTATAGAGATATTACTAGAAGCATTTATCTAGGGTCCTCTAGGACATTTCAGCAGACTGCTCTAATTTCAAGTTTGCTTCTCCTCCTTCCCCATTAGAGCCCCTTGCTCTTTCTTACTCTTTCTTTTAAAAAAAGAGACAGCTATGCTTTTGTTTCAGAGTAATAAAAAATCCGAGTTGTGAGCTGGTTCCAGTTTTTCACTATATCTATGGCAATAAGGCTCAGCTGTCCCAAGTAATTCTATTGAGGATCAAGCTAAAAGTCCTATCTATGTGTAGCGTATGCAAGCCAATTGCTTCTGTGTGCAGAACAGAAGCAAGAGTTGAAAATTGATTAAAAAAATAGAAAGGATTGTGTGAGATGAACTTAGCTGGTTCTATAATATAGCTTAATAATTTCAGATAAAGAGGACTATTGACAACAACTAATTACAGCTATTATCTATCGAATTATGTTGATAGATATGATTTGGAAAATATATTCATTGATCCTGCTGAAAGAAAAAAACATATTAATGTCCAATTGTATTAAATATCTGCTATAAATTAACAGAGATCTTTCCAGAAGTGGCCATCTAAATTGCATGCATAAATCTTTTTGGCAGGCCTATGAAGGTGTAATGAAATCAGACCTGTTATTTGTGGTTGATTAAGTGCCCATCTGTGCAAATAAATTTGTGGGATTTCTTTGAGTTATTGGAGGATGAAAATAATTTCTGCAGATGAGTACCACTATCAATGAAAAAAGGAACAGAATCATCACCTGGTGACCAATGCATATGAACTATTGCTTGTGTCAGTTCCTAGCACTATAAGCATATACAGTTAATAAATTCTCTATTAGTTGGCCACATGCCCTGAGAGCAGTTTCATTGCTACAATTATCTCTGCAAACTATGTAACAGCACACCTTTTACTCTCTTCAGGTTTTATGCTGAATGTTTGGAGGATTAAGATTATACTTTTCTACTTAGTTTAACACTATCAGAGAAACTTGCATGCAACTCTTTCTCCACTGCACTCTATGGATCTTTGGTTATTCGGGTTTTCTCCCGTGTAGAATTGGAAGTATCTAGGCAACATTTCGATGAAGTCTCATTCATCATCTTCAGGCTTGTTTCTTTCAGCTCTGGTGCTTTCTCAGAGGAACGTGGAGCTTGCAGCTGCTTCCTTCCCTTTTTAACTGCTAGTGGGTGTGTGAACTTGATTGGGTGGGGGTTTGGCGCTGTGATTTCTGATGTGGTTAGGGGGGTTGGGCTCGTGTTCTGATTTGGGCTGGGGTTGTGTTCTGACTTAGTGGTGGTCCTGGCTAGTGCCAGGTTCAGTCATTAGTTGCTGGGGATTTGAGCTTGGTGAGAGCTGTGGAATCTTGTTTTTGATGGGGCTTTCGTGTTCGTAGTCATGGGCCACTCTTCATGGTGGGTAGTCAGTTTGCTTCCTTGTATGGTGCAGAGGGGTTTTGAAGTGGGTAGTGGTGCAGCTGCAGTATGGCTCTAGGTTCGTGTTGTGTCTCCTCTTCGTGTGTGGGTGTGCATCTTTTTTCCGCGTGGAAGCGTGGTGGGTAGCAATCTTGTGTGAGCACTTATGGGTGTGGGGTCTGGTGTCCATTCTTCATGTTAGGTACTCGTTTTATTAGTGAGGGGCAGGTTCCAAAATGTTGGTAGGTCGGGAGAGTATCATCTCGTTTATTCATGCTGTGTGGGAGTTTTTTCTAATTTCTATGGGCCTTTCCTGATTATTTCCTGTGTGTAATGTTCGAGTTTATTGGGCGATCGGTTCTGGTAATGTTTTGTAAAAGTGCAATTTCATGTCCTGTGGCTTGTGAGGTGTCTGTGACCAGGGAAGAGGTCAGTTCTTCTTTTATTGATTGAGTTGTCTTGTGTTCTTTCAATGCGTGCACTATAATTGTCTGTTAAGTTTGTCCTATGTATGTGGTGGGGGCAGGCAGTGCAAGGGATTATCATATAGCTCCTTGGTGTTTCTAACTCGATGTTTTGGTCTTTAGCGGTTTCCTTAGGTGGTGGATATTTTTCTGTATGTTGAGTGGCAGAATGATCGTTTTAATGTTGGGTTGTTTGGAGGTCCTGCTGTTTTGTCGGTAAGTGGCCTTTTTATATATGGGGAGGAGGCGCTTTGCCATTCTCTTGTTTCTGTCTTGGCTTTTGGTTGGGGTTTCTTTTTGGAGTTTAGGTGGGTAATCTTCTTTTTTGGGGAATACGCAGTTGCTGTAAGTCACATTAGTGAGAGTGTGTAAGTTTGTATGCTGGAGTGTGTGTGTGTGGTGTATGTGTGTGTGGGCTGTGTGTGTGTGTGTGTGTTTTTAAGGCTTTCGCGGGGTACTTTACGATGTGTCGCTGTTTCAGCGCTGGTCCTCGCGTAGTTATCCATTGTCGTCATTGTAGTGCTTCAAGGTTGTAGCGAACGTCTGTTGCAGCAGAATCTCATCTGCCATCATCACGGCTTCTGTATGGGATGTGGGCTCTCGATATAAGTATATGTCTGATTATAATAGTACTTATACATATATATATGTATAAAGTTTTTGTGGGTACTTACATGGTTGTTGCTTGTGACAGGCTTTCTTCGAGTAGGTTATCGCACGTCATTCGTAGGTGCTTTTTTAAAGTTGTAGCAATGTTCAGCAGAATCTCATCTGACCCATCATAGAGGCTATCTGTATTGAGGTTCGTATGTCGGGTCAGGGTGTTCTCAACAGCCCGTTGGTTTTAAATTTGAAGGCTAGCCTACTGCTGTGCCAGGATGTTTTTTTTACATCCTGATTGGTTTGGAGTCTTGGTCTGTGTTTATTGTTCTTGGAGTTAGTTGTTTGATTGGTGTTTCTGGGTTTCTTCTGTTCTGTTTTGTGTGTTTTGATTGGCTGGAAACACTGTGTTCCCTGTATTGGAGGCTTTCAAAGCAGCTGGCTTTGTCGCGTGACAAGGAACGGCTTGGTTATCAAGTTAAGGAGAAAGCTAGGTTTTCATCTGGGTGCCTGGTGGGATGTGTTTGACTGGGAGGTATCCAGAAGGGAGTCTGTTTGTGCCAAGGTTTTGCCTGACTTGTGGTGTGGAAGTTCTTTCTATTTGGAGAGTAGCAGGCTTCAAATGAATTGACAGTCTGGTGGAATCCATGTTTCTATTCATGCTTTCACGGTCTTTTTTTCAATCTCTAATGGCTTCTCTGATGACTTCTGTGGACTGGGTTTTCTAATAGTGGCTTGGGATTTTTGCTTGCCAATTGAAGTTGATTTGTGGCCTGTGGTTTCCCTCAATGTGTTGTACTAGTGAGGAGAAGTGGTTTCCAGTTTTTTAGCGCATTTTTTCGGTGTTATCATGACCAGGCCATGTACTTATTCTTCTATTGGAGTCCTGTCCATCTTGTATCGTGGGCCGGACAATGATCGCACAGGGAATCTTTGTATATGCCTTGTTTTTCCAAGTCAGTTTTTGTCTTGGGGTTTCTAAGGATGGTTGCGTTGTCTTTTGTTGATCTGTTTTGAAGGCAGTTCTTGAGTGATGCCTTGTGTAGTAATACTTACTGATGTTTGGTCTGTAAGTACTCTTATGTAGGGCAGGACAACTTTGTTCCCTAGGTCTGCTGATCTTATAGATTCTCGTATTTATGGTCTTAGTTGTGTTTTCTGTGGATCAAACTGGTTGATTTTGTTGTTTGTGGAAGCCATGGTTGGCTGTCAGTTCCTTTAATCAGGGTGCATAAGTTCAGTTCTTATATTGGGTGCTTGTTCTGAACAGAAACACACAATCAAAACAAACTCCAAGAACACTAAACACAGACCAAGACTGCTCCAACCATCAGGATGTTAAACAAAAAACCATCCTGGCAACCAGTCATAGGTCTAGCCTCAAAATTTAAAACTAATGGCTGTGATCGCCTGACCCACAATACAAACTCAAATACCGAAGCCTGGATGATGGCAGATGAAGATGTCTGCTGAAACGTTGCTACAACTCTTAAAAGCACTTCAATGAATGTGAGATAATACTCGAAAGAAGCGCTGAAACAGCAAGTAAGTACACCGCGAAACTTAAAAAAAACACACCACAATATGAGTGTACATATAATATTGTAAGTGTTTTCGGCGGGTACTTACATGAAGCAAGCTTCAGCTCACACTTCAGGTATTATCCCGATGTCATTGTAGTGTATATAATACAATCTACATTGTATATATATAATATATATATATCACTACATTGTGTATATATAACTATATAATATAATATATATATACTATATATATTAAATTATATATATAATATCATATATATCTATTGTTTGTTTTAAGCTCCAGCGGGGTACTTACATTTGGTGCTGTTTAGCTTCCTTCGGCGTATTTATCCCACGCATTGGTAGTTTCTGTAAGTTGTAGCTCATTGTAGTTCTGTTAAAGTTGTAAGCACGTTTCAGCAGAATCCTCATCTGCCAAGTCGATCAGGCTACTGAAGTGGAAGTGATGTCTCACTTCCTCTGTTTAAATTTGAGGGCTGGTCTTCTCTGATTGGCTATGTAAACCTGGGTTCTGGTTCATTGTGACTTGGAGTTTTGATTGATTGGTGTTTCTGTGGTTGTCTTTTGCCTGTTTTCGTGGGCTTTGATGGCTGGCAGCACTCTGTTTTGTGTTGGGAGGCTTTCCAATGCATAAGCTTGGCTCCGTGTGACAAGGACGGCTGCTCTTATCAGCAAGCTGGGATTCCACCCTGGGTGCCTGGTGGTGGGGTGTATTGAGTTTGGAGGCAATCCAGAGGCGGAGTCCTGTCGCAGTTCAGGTGTGGGAGGGTGTTTGAGTTGGAGGCAATCAGAGGGAGTCTGTCTGTGGCCTCAGGTGTTGTGTCCTGTTGTTGTGGTGTGGAGGAATGCTTTCTATTGAGAGGTGCAGGCTTCCAAAATGATTGGACAGTCGCTGGAATCATCTCTTCTATTCATGCTGTCACGGTGCTTTTTTCAAACTCTGCTAAGTGGCTTCCTCTGATGATTTGTGGGCTGGGGTTTCTATACGTGGCTAGTTTTGCGGTGCCATCTGAAGTTGATCGTTTGACCCTGTGGTTTTCAACTGTGTATGGACTAGTGAGGAGTGTGGTTCCAAGCTCTTTGTTAACTTCGCATTTTGTGTTTCATCTAGGCGGGTACTTATCTTAGCTACTTGGGTACGGTCCATGTATGTGGCCGGGCATGATGTAGAGGGAATTTCGTAATGATGCCTTGGTTTTCCACGGTCAATTTGTGTTCTTGTGGGGTTCCTCAGGATGGCTCGCTATTTTTTTGTCTGTTTGGAAGGACAGTCGCTTGTCATGTGAATGGCTGTGTAAAGTATCTTACTAGCATTTTATCTGTAGTAATAACCTCTTATGTAGGGCGAAAGACGCGCTGTTCATAAGGTCTGTTGGTCTTCACCTAAGCGTCCTCTGGTTATGTCGCTTGGTGTGTTTTTTGTGGACAAGCTGGTGATTTTGTTTTTGTGGAAGCCCATTGGCTGTGCAATACTGGACAAGCATCAATCGGCCTTACCTACAAAAACAATTATCACCAGCTTGATGCCACAAAAAACACACCGAGAAGACATAACAGGTAGCTAGAGACCGAACAAGCCTATGACAGCTGTCTTGCCACAAAAGAGGTAACTTACAGTAAAATCATAAGATACTACCACAGCATCACATCGAAACTGCCTCAAAACAGACAAAAAAAATAGCAGCCATCCTGAGAGAACCCCAAAAGACAACAATTGACCGGAAAACCACAGGCATATACCGAAAATTCCTGTACATCATGCCCGGCCCACATATCCATTGGACAGACCAATAGAAGAAGTAAGTACCCGCCTAGATGAACACAAATAATGCAGTAAACGAAGAGCTGGAAACACACTCCTCACTAGTCCAACACAATAAAACCAAGGTCACAAAATCAGACTTCAATTGGCACCAAAGGCCCGTAGCCATATAGAAAACCCCAGCCACAGAATCATCAGAGAAGGCCATAGAGATTGAAAAAAGACCTGACAGACATGAAATAGAAGAGATGATTCCAGCAGACTGTCCAATCATTTGGAGCCTGCACTCTCAAATAGAAAGATTCCCACCACAAAGAGACAAACCACCTGAGCAAAACAGACTCCCCTCTGAGCTCCAACTAAACACCCCCAGACACCTGGAAACAGACAGACTCCCTCGTGCATGCCTCCCAACTCAAAACCCGCCCACCGGCCATCCAGGTGAAACCACATTGCTGAGTGAAGAGCAGCGTCCTTTCACACGGAGCCAAGCTGATTGACAAAGCCCCACAAAGAACAGAGTGCTGCCGCAGCATCAAAGCCACGAAAACAGACAGAAGAAAACCAGAAACACCAATTCCAGATCAAAGACTTGCCAAGTCCAATGAACCAGACCAGGTATACGCCGAATCAGAAGAGCCTAGCTCTCAATATTGAAACAGAGGAAAGTGAGCACACCTTCCATTCAGAAGTCCTGATGAATCGGCAGAACATGAGATTCTGCTGCAAATCGTTGCTACAACTTTAACAGAAACTACAATGAGCTTACACTTTATACAGAACTCAATGACGTGGGATAATAGCCGCGAAGGAAAGCTAAACAGCACATATCAGTATATATGATAGCATATCATATATAATAGTAATGATATAATAGTATATATGATAGTACCTAATGAAAAATTGAGTGTATAAGTTATATCTCATACAGAGAATTCTCTTTTATAGAATTGAGGGTAAGAAAAAGCTGGCATGAAACTGTTTTAGCAACACAAATAAAGAGCTTTCACTGTTTGGTAAGATTTTACACCCAATGTCCACTAGGAAAAAAATAATCCAAAATTTGAAGACTTCATTTTAAACTACATTTATTACTAAAACTCTTGCCTGGGATCATCTGGTATGAAAGAATTCAGGATATTAAAATGGACACCAAAATCAGGAATCCAAAGCTAGGTTGAATGCCTGTCACCAAATCTCACCTTGGAAGGCCATGAAATTCTCAAATTGCTGAGAATCTGAGACATTTTGCTTTTGATTACAAAGACACCCAAAAGACTAGGTTGGATTTGGTGGGGTAGCTTCTAAATACACAAAATAGTTATCTGGAGAGTAAAAAAACCAAAACCTCTCAGAAACAGAGAACTTATCAATGCCAGTAGGAAGTTTGTAAATGTATGGTATTTCTTACACCAGAAGATACAAGAGTGGAAATTTTAAGCCTTCGTCCCTTCCCCTCCCCCCAAAAAACCTACTGACTTTCCACATCCTGATCTTCCTTCATTTATGCAGCTACTTAGTAGCCATTACTGCACTTCCTGGAAGTATCTCACCTGCAATTTCCCCTTAACCCTATTTGTGAAAAAATTAGGATTCTTACAATCTTCTGGTAAATAAATTTCTAGTTCTGGGCAAGCTTAGATTTCCACATGTGCCATCTCTCTTGTGTGGCACAAGCAGCATTGGTTGTTGATTTGCTTCTGGGTGTAATTCAAAGTGCTGGTTGTTACCTTTAAAGCCCAACATGGCTTTGGATCAGGATATTTGAAGGGGTGTTCTTTCCCAGTCATATCTATCTGACCACCAGAGCTGGGAAGCAGAGAATGTTACAGGTCCACTCACTTAAGGACATCCATGTAGTAAAACCAAGAAAAATAGCCTTCTCCATAGTGACTAAATCCCTGTGGAAATAAGATTGGCTTCTCTTTGACATTTTTTCATGGTTCTGCCAAGGAGCCTGGGCAGCCAAGGTGGCAATTGTTGGGTCTGATTGTTGTCACTAAGATGGTGGAGATTTTTGTACAGGGCTTTTGTTTTTCTAAGCTACACATTCACCATGGGTGAGTTGGGCAGAAATATAAATTTTCTCATTAAGTTAATAAAATAAAATGGAGGGGAAATTATTTATTTTATTTTATCAAAATTAATATGGCCAACCATGCCAAGAGACTCTAGACAACTATCAAAATCCAATACATGGTTAAAAACATTTAAAATATGAACCAGCAAGAGTGCCTAATTAAGGCAGCCACAACAATCTTAACATTTTTATAACAAAGTTCTTGCTGTTATCGCAGAAAGTCATGTGTGGGAGTAAGTAAGATGACCTTGACAGAGACAGCAGGGGTGGGGTTCTACTGGTTTGGACCGGTTCGGGTGAACCAGTAGTTCTGGTGTTTGGCCCTGCCCACCTGCCCCTGCTTTTTTCTGTGCTTTATTTCCTAGGGTTTTTTTTTAGCACAGCTGATTTGTGTGGCAGAGTGGTTTGCTGTGCCACAGCTGTTTCAGTCACTGGGGCTGTTGTAGAAGGTAAGTAATTCAGTTGAAAATAGCTTTTTTAAAACATAGAGCACACACGCGAAGCATGCGTTTGACACACATGCACTCACCAAATCAGTTGTCATACAAGTTGAATCATACCACTGAGAGACAAGTGAGATCTATTTTTAAACAAATGAGAGGAAAATGTGGCTAAAGTCCAAAACAAGCAAAACAAATGTAAAAATGACTTGAATATAACAGTGGAGAAATAAAGCAGAGAATTGTATGGCCAATCTTAATAAAAGTAGTTGTAACTTTCAGGTAGAGTTGATTTCTTGGTCTGGTCTACATAGTGGGCTGACAACATGTGACTAATGGTTCTAGTTCTTCCTCCTATTAAAGATAAATCAAACTCACAAGAGATAAACAAATCAAAAATTATTTTTAAAAAAGTTAGCACAAAAGATATAATTTAAAGAGATATATACAGTGCTTCCAGCACATTACAAGATGATGCTAGTCAAATTTATAATTAATAACTTTGAGAGAAATGTATTGCAAGTTATTCATAGGTTCATAGGTTCCAAAAATTA
Source organism: Laticauda laticaudata (assembly GCA_004320025.1). Taxonomy (NCBI): domain Eukaryota; kingdom Metazoa; phylum Chordata; class Lepidosauria; order Squamata; family Elapidae; genus Laticauda; species Laticauda laticaudata. Next base: position 22,369 of record BHFT01022830.1, on the reverse strand, counting down.
ATAAGGAGAAAAATAAATATTAAAGTCAGACTGTCATCATACATATTGTGAGGGAAATTAGGAATAAGAAAAAAAAATAAGATTCAGAACTTGATACAGTGAGTAATTAGATTGTTAGCTATATCTTAGAGATGACCTGCATCATAATACAAAACTCCTGTTTGTCTCTGGACCTTTCTCAGTTTCTTGGGATCAGAACAGGAGTTTATCAGAGTTGTTGGGGACAAGCTGCATCCCATCTCAGGCACAGCAACTTCTTTCTCCATGTCTCCAGAGTTCTTGTTCTTTAAGAGAACAAAGCTTATTATTTTTTTCTGGGTAAGTATCTCTGTGCCAAAACCATATGTGTATGTGTGTGTGTGTGTGTGTGTGTGTGTGTGTGTGTGTGTGTGTGTATCAGGAGGCAGACACAGTTTGTTGATCTAGGAATATTGGTTGGGAGCTACTTTGCAACAGTGATACTGAACTGCTTAGATTAGCATAGGAATTACAAAAAAACTTAATCACAATTTCAAGAGATCTTTCACCAATGTGCGGAAATGGAAATGTTACTTTGCCTTTGTCAACAAAATATTCCTTTGTGCATTTTGTCCAACCTTTTCTTCTCATACAAAATGGAATCTTTTCAGCATAAGTCCTCATGAGATAGAGGGAAGACATGACATGTAAGAACAAGATTGTTTCCTGGTAGCAAAAAAAGTGCATATCTACATTTTATTGGAGCATATTCTGAAAAAGAATTCTCCACCTGTTCTGTAGCATTAGCCAGTGGTGGGATTCAAATATGGTTCCCACTGGTTCGGTGGGCGTGGTTTGGTGGGCGCACTTTGCGCACATGCACACACTTTGCATGCACACAGATGCCAAACGCACATGTTGAGGTGTTCTAACTCGCCTCCTGCAAGCCTACACGATCCTGGTCATTTCAGTAGCTGCCGCAGGGCGCTAATCTATGCCGCACAAAGCAGCTGCACTTCAAATTCAGCATACATCCCTGAGTATGGGAGCCCAGGTGCGTGGGTGGGCCCAACAGCAGAGTGGCGGAGAGAATCGGTTCGGTCTCCACTGCTCATCGCTGCTAGTGGCTCACCAGAACTAGGCAGAATTGGTCAAATACCACCATTGGCATTAGCATATTTCTTATCAATATTTTTAGAGGCTTGTTTGTGAGGAGAGAGACTTTGGAGAAAACTGATCAGATTTATTTGAGTTGTTCAGTCTGTACTACAACGTTCTAGGTATTTTCTTTCTTTTTCTTTGTTTTTAAAATAAAATTTGTGGCATTTATAATGCTTGTTTTAGCAATGTTTACCATTAATTTCAAGAGTATGGCTTATTATTTCATGGAAGTTTATACTTCTATTTTTATCATAACTGTTTTATTTTAACATATTTAATAAAACTTCAAAGAAATAATAACAACTATCATGAGGTTAACTGAATGCTGAAGTCCTTAAATTATAGTTTAGTGCGATATATCTAGGATTTAGATGAAGTGAAGTGGAGTGATTTCACACTGGCTTTTTTTTTTTTAACAACAACTTCTTGAGTACCTAATTTCATTCTGTGTTTTCTGAATAGATCAGTGTGACTTATCTACAATTGAATAGCTTGAAAAATACAGCAGAATCATTTGGTTATTTGCCAGCCTAAAATTTAATTTTTTTCTCCTCCAAGAATTATTCTTTAATTTTTATATTAGTAACCATGGAAACATGAATATTGTATTAAAGAATGAGGCAACAATGTTCATGGTACAATAATATTTGAAAAATCATAATGTTTTCTTAGAACTGGAACAGATGAAGTATAACATGTTTTTTTTTAATTTCAAAACAACGTAAAGGGATTTTTAAAAATATAACTACATACTGTAAATAAAATCCATGTTTTATACTCTTGGTAAATTATATTTTGTCCCATAACAGTCTAAGTGCCAAGGCTCCTCTACTAATTATGAAAGGCACTTTTGCCCAATTGATAAATGAGTTTAGGCTGGGAAATTTTATATGCTGAAATAGGCAGGATCTTGTTAAAATCTGTTATCATTCCAGTACTGGGTATGACAAAGGACAAAATGAGCTGAGCCAGAGATAGAAAGGAGCTGTAGATGTGCTTTTATGTGCACATTTAATGTAAATGTGATATTATCTGTATTATACACATAAACAATAGGACCGTTAGTGAAAGATGTGAATCTAAGAGAAGCGGTATCATAGAAGATTGTGAAGATCTGGAGTAAGAATCCTGGAGGTCTAATTTTGATTTTTGGACTGAAAGTTTCTTATACCTATAATGGACAGATTGACAGATAGCTATGCTATGGAATTCTGCTCTCACTTCCTAAATAACCATTTTCATCCTTCAGATATACAGGTAGTCCTCAACTTAAAAATGTTAGTGACCGTTCAAAATTACAATGGTACTGAGAAAAGTGACTTATGACTATTTTTCACACTTATGACCATTGCAGCATCCCCATGGTCATGTGATTTACATTTGGATGTTTGACAACTGACTCACATTTACGATGTTTGCAGTGTCCCAGGATCATGTGATCACTTTTTGCAACTGTCTGACAAGCAAAAACAAGAGGGAAACCAGATTCACAAGAACTATGTTACTAATTTAATAACTGCAGCAATTATCTTAACAAATGTGACAAGAACAGTTGTAAAATGGAGCAAAACTGAACAAATTTCTCAGTTAGCAACATGAGTGTTGGGCTCAATGGGGGTTGTAAGTTTGCCTTTTATCTATGCCCATAAAATAGAGATGGGGTTGTAGATCCAAGAATTCCTAACTATTGACCAAAGTGGTTCAGAATTCGCTTCAGGGTTGACATCTACAAGAGTGTAGACCAGAGGTGGTATTAAGCAGATTCTAACCAATTCTGGAGAACCGGTAGCAGAAATTTTGAGTAATTTGGGGAAACCAGCAAATATCACCTCTGACTGGAGATTTTATAGCATTCTTCCCCTACCATGCCCACCAAGCCACACCCACAGAACTGATAGTAAAAAATTTGAATCCCACACTGGTGTAGATTCATTCTTCCCAAGATGGGAGGTTGAGAAACACCAAGCTAGAATTTCATTGTAGTCTCACAAGGCAATTCCAAAGCTCACGATTTGCATTGTCTTGCAGGCATGCTAAATCATCTCATCATAAGGCTGAGGAAAGTTTGCTTAATTTGAATCTTCCATATAAACAATATTTATTCATCATTGACTTGGTTATTTGTCTTATCTTGCAAATGCTCAACAACATTAATCTTCTAGCATAAATAATTGATATTTATCTTCCTGTGATACTTAAATACCTATATTTCTCTTTCAGGAAGAAGTGCCCTCTTTCAAAGTCTGAACTTTAAAGTGCTATGTTTTGCAGGGATTTTGTCATTTATTTTGAAGAAATACTTCAAATTCTCAAGTCTCATTCCCTTGTAAGCTCTCTCTCATCAAATTATCTGAAGCTCTGATGTATAGGAGAAATGAGTATAATCAGTCACTGTAATTAAATGTTTCATATTTTATAAGAAAATGCAGAGTGGGGAGTTTCTGCTTTCTAGCATACAATTTCTGTCATGGTACAGCTGTTACATGCTAACGCATTAATCCAGGCAGCAGGTTTTTCTGTTCCAAACCCTCTCTTTATAAAAAGCTACTTCTGTTTAAGCTAGGGTGAAATGTTAGCAAAGATGAACCTGGGTGTGTTCTGCTTGACGGCTACAGTAGAATAACAGTCATATTGTGTTGAGAAAGTCCAGTTATGGTTCCCAATTTAAATTTGGTTTCCATCTGGTTATTTATTTTTGTGCCTTCAAATCAGTGTTGATTCCTGGCAACTGCCTGAACAAGTCTCTGAAGTTTTCTTGGCAAGATTCTTATACTGGCTTGCCATTGTTTCCTAGGACTGAGAGACAGGAACTGGCTCAAGGTCACCCAACTGGTTTCATGTGTCTGTTAGGATAAGAACTAGAACTAAGCAGAAACATCCCAACAGAGACAATGAGACAAATGTCCCATTTAGAAAATCTGATGCTCCTCAAGAGATGGAAATAAAGGTTGAAATTGGCTGTTCATCTGGATTCTAGAAGGCAAGAAAAATACCATTTTTTTTCCTTCCAAAGAGAAAGCATAATGACTGGAGAATTTTGGGCATTTAAGCCCACACATTTTAAAGTTGCTGAGGATAAGAAACATTAATCTACAACATCCTGAATCATTTGCAAGGAATATATTTAAAAATTTGAATTCAAGCTACGTATTTTGAACATGTGTGTGTGTATATTTTAAAAGTCTATTTTACATTTGAAATATTTTGATTACTTTATGGATGTTTTGTGCTTAAAATGGAGGACTTCAAACTTAAAAAAGAACTGCTTTAAACTTGACACTTCCAGCATGATTAAAACAGCCTGTTTGAAATACTTCTAATCCAAAATGATTTGCTAACCACTTTTTGCAACACATGGGGAATCAGTGATTAACTTATACTTTAAGAAGCAAGTTTGTATGGAAAGTATTTTCTAGAAATAGAAAGTTTAAAAATAATAAATCAAGAAGTGTTTTGACTAATAAGAAACAATTTCTTATCCTCACAACATTATAAAAAAGAGTAGAAGGCAAAAAGTCAACTCCAAATGTGCTCTGTTCACCCCACCTTCTAGAATCTTATCACTGGAAGATTTTCCCCCCTTGGAAATTACCATTTAAAATGTCTGTTTCACTGTCAGAAGCATTGACTGCATATCATTGTTTTGGTCTCTTCATTACTGTTTCCTTTAACATGTTGTTTGATTTCCAGACTAATTTTTCTTATTTCTTTGGTCAAATAAAATACAAAATGTTATAAGAAGCACATGAAACATATTTACTAAAATCTAATCTCCAAGGAAAGTTAAGACAACCAATTTAAGCAGCCATACACCTAAATTTAATGAAATAACTTGTGGCATGATAGAAAATTAAAACAAAAATCAGGATCAGGGTTACTGTGAAAAACTATTTGGTCTAGAAAACAAAAAAAATGAAAGTATTATTGGGGCATACAAGGAGACATTGAGGGATATTAACAAAGGAAAGATGTATTTTAATGTTTTCAGTAAAATAACACATACAATTATTACTAATGCCATCTGTCCAGGGGTGGGATCCAACCTGGTTTGGTGATTTTACATTTTGCATGCTGCACGCCCATGTATATTATCATCATCTAGCTGCCTGATAGCTGAGCAGCGCTGCACGCAGGTGTGCAGCGGTTGAAAAACCCTTTTTTCCTGCTTTTTCAACTGCAGCTGTGTCATGCAAAGCAGCTGCAGTTGAAAACGCAGGAAATAAAGGTCAGGTAAGAGCCTGGGTGGGGTGGTGGGCCAAAACAGCAGCAGACATAGAACCGGTTCTATGTATGCTCTCTGTTTGCTGCTTTTCATAGCAACCGGTTCTACAGAAGTGGACAGAACCAGTAGAATCTCACCCCTGCACCTGTCAATTTGAATTATGTGTCATCAATAAGCTATTCATTCCCAGCTAGACACTGCCACCACAGATTGAACTGTAAATGTTGTAAAATGCTAACTTGATGTCTGGAGAATATGAGTGACTGGATGGGCTCAAACTAACTCCAGCAAAGACAAAATTACTATTTGTCTGGAAATATCTTTGCTCAGTGATGGCTCCCATGAGGCTCATCTTCAAGGAGTAGGTTTGTACAATATTTCAGATCCACAATTTCTGTTGGAATGGCAGATGTTAGCTATGGGCAGGGTTTTTGTTTTTGACCAACTCTGCATCAATTTTGGGGTTCTGGATTACTATCTGGATTGAGAAACCCTTTGGACAGGAACTTTGTCCTGATTATCATGTATTTGGTTTACTGTAAAATGCTGTACCTGGGGCTGCCCTTGAAGACTATCAGATGTTAATGAGTAAGAACTTTTAAAAGCAGAGGTCTCCAAACATGGCAACTTTAAGGGTTGTGGACTTCAACTCCCAGAATTCTTCAGCCAGTTTTGCTGTTGTAAAGTAACACTGAATCTTCGTTTGATGCACTGACTACCAAAAGACTATGTGTCCAGTTTAAAGTGTTGATTTTAATCTATAAAGCCTTCCATGACTTGTGAGTTCCAGTATGTATTGAATCTGCCTGGCTTATTCAAATAGATAGGGAGGAAATACTTAGAACCCCATTTCTATGAGAAATCAAAGTGAAATGGACCTGAAAGAAGTCCTGGTCTTTTGTGCAGAGGTTGTATGCAGCAGGTTCTGACCAGTTCTGGAAAACCAGTAGCGGAAATTTTCAGTAGTTTGGAGAACCGGCAAATACCACTGCTGACTTGAGATTTCATAGTATCCTTCCCCTGCAACGCCCACCACAGAACCAGTAGTAAAAAATGTTGAATCCCACCACTGCTTTTATAGTATATACCAGGGCTGTCAAACCTGGGGGCTGGATGCATCATGCGCTGGCCACATCCACACCCGGTTTAGTGAAGGGAAAAAAATCCTGATACGTCATGTGATGCTGTTGTGACAGTGAGAGTTTGACACCCCTAGTATAGGCTGTGGGATATCTTGCTTCCTGGAGATATACCTTGCACCATCTTTAGAGATTCTTGCATATAGTCCTAAGAGTCTTTTGTTGGATATTGGGTGATTATTTCAGTGGGGTCAGTGGTGGGATTCAATTTTTTTTACTACCGGTTCTGTGGGTGTGGCTTGGTAGGCATGGCAGGGGAAGAATACTGTAAAATCCCCATTCCCTCCCCACCCCACTATCCTGCTTTCCAGCTCTGTTCTCCTGTGCAGGGTAACCAAAGAAGACCCAGATGATCAGCTGGGACTCGGGAGACAGAGAATAGATGGGGGCAGGGCCAGTCAGAGGTGGGATTCCAAACTATTCAACATTTCCACTACCGTTTCTCCAAACTGCTCTATATTTCCATTACCGGTTCTCCAGAACTGGTCAGAACCTGCTGAATACCACCTCTGAGAGGGGTGTATGTGATTCTGTGCTTGTGTTTTTATCTAGACTGCTGTTTGGAATGCTGAAGTCTGGATTTTTGGGGGGGTCTTGCTTGCTCTTTGTTTATGTTTCTAATTCTATTATTGTAAATCATGTGGAATCTCAGGGAGTTTGTCAGTATAGAAATGTATGAGGCCTGGCATGTTATATGAAACCAGTAGATTCATTTTTGTTTTTAAAACCTTAATGTGTGAAAATAGGTTTTCTTTTAAATATTGCTATTCTGGCCTTAGATAGGTTTTTAATATTACCATTATACTTCATGCCTGCGAGCAAGCTGATTTTTCATTTTTTTGTGCACTCAGGGACTTAAGGATGCCTAAAAGTGACAAGACAAATTGTTTTAGTTGTTTAACATATTTCTAATAATGAATGTTTCCAGTGGCATTACAAAGATGTTGATGATATAAATGTGTGTGTGTATTTGAACAGAGGCATTGCTGACTAAAACGTGAATGAATTTTCAGAAAAATATTAAATGAATTGACTAATTCACATTTTACTTAACTCATTCAGCACCTATTTATTCTTGACCCTGTTTCTTCTTTTTCTTAACATGAACCATTTTAAAGTGCTCCATATTTTCTACATTCAACTTATATTTGTGTTTCTGTTAAGATACCCAGTTCTCTTTTCCATATAACATACTGGGCAAAAGCACAACCTTATAAACAGCCTTTTGGACAATTTTTTAAATATCTTGGTCTATTTGGCTGAAATCTGGGTGAAGAAATTATAATTTATTCACTGAATATAAAGAATATAAATCTTATATTCTTTGCACAATATATATATACAATATATCCACATTGAATATAAATCTTAATTAACTGGATTCCAAAATACCCAAGAAATCTTGAGAGCCTCATTCCTAAGAATCAACATATATTTAAGATCTGTATTTTCCATTAGGAAAAGAGGATTAAGCAGACAGAACTTCAGTGCCTGAAGGCAGGCTGGCCATGGTGATATTTCTCTATAAATGCTATAGAGATAAAATCCTTTTTCTCTACATAGAAGAATTATAAGGCTCTGTCCTGACTACAGATGGATTATAAATAGCCAGGCTTGCATTTGCATCCTGAAGCAAGGAACCTTTAGATAGAGCAAGAAAAACAACAACTTGAAAGCAAATTTCATAGTAAGAATCTATTCGGCCAGACATGAATGAAAGCAAATCAGTTCATCTAATCTCTCCAGGAAAAAGCATTTCAGCACAAAGCAACACAGATTGAAATGTTTGAGCTCAGGCTGACAGCCAATTTCCATAGAAAAGTGTGGAGAGAAAGATACTACTTGTTGGTAACCAGAGGTAAAGCCAGGATGAAACATAGAGACCTGCTGAATACTTAACCTCTCAATTTTCTAATAAAGTCTTATCGCTTGAAAAAGAACATTGAAGTGATTTTATAGTACTTTGAACTAAATAGGAAGGGGAGGATTAGCTTTTCCTTGAAAATCCTCACCCAATTAAATTGCTGCCCACAGCACCACTAGAGGAGGCCACTTTTTCAACTGGAAGATGGACATCACTGAGAACAGAAAAAATGCCTTTGCTAGATTATTATGATTGCTATTCAGAATTGAAAATACTAGGGTCTCTGACTACCATCTTTGACTCTTATTTTATTTTAGTGTATTGCTCGGGGTCTACAAGGGTAATTAACCTCTAGTCATTTGAATTGTGGATTGCCAGCAATAGTCTTCCTAGTATGCAAAGACAGAAGATGCAAGATGTCATAGTCAGAAACAATGTCATAAGCAAGGCAGGTGACAATTAAAAATGAAACAGAAAAAGTAGCATTTGCAACTTTATGATCCTACATCTGTTTTTAGAGCAGAACAAATTTATGTCAGTGCCTTAAATATACTCCAGTTGTACAGAATATAAGAAATAAAGTGAGCTTCAAGCCCTTATTAGCTACCCTGAGTAACAAATTTGAGATGGACAGTCGTAATAAACTAACCAATCCAACTAACCAACAACCAACCAACCAACCAATAAATAAATATTCCAAGTGATGAATGTGGATCAAAGCTGCCAATTATCTTCTCAGGATCAGCTCAGAAGGGCAATGTTCCATTAGCACAAGAATGGAAGAGGAAAGGACAAAGTATATGAAGTTCAAAGCAATAATAAGCACAGAGTTTAATAGCTCATTGACTGATTATTGGCAGCAATATCAGGAACCTATCCCTTGACCACTGGCATTCTCCCATTAGTGGAATTGAACTTGCAATATTGTACAATCTAACAATCTCAGTTTCAATTTCATTCTTTGGTTGTATCAGGCCTCCATCAGAGTCTGAATCTTCAGGAAGAGATGAGCTGGAACAAAAGCCAACAGAGATTGAGAGGGCGGCTCTGTTGGCCTTGGAAGAAACTGAGTAAGGGAAGAGTCAATTTGGGTAAGGCTTTTCTGAATTAGTAAGGCCTGCAGACAGAGAAGAGCAGGAGACAGAGTTTGGGAAAAGAACAAGGACTACCCCTCCTGATCCTATAATAAGGAGGGAAGAGAAAAGGTGAGATCGATGCACATTGAGCTGGCTACAAGGGAGGAGAATGCCCTGCCACCTTTCACAAGGCACACCTGGAGACTAAGATGTAAGGAGGTGCCAGTGGGAGGGGCATTTGTCAGGAACAAGCATTGAATCTGTGGAGCCTCACATGCCCTTGCCAACTTCTGGAGATTGCTGTACTTTGTCTTGTGGGGCTTGTCCGGTTTGCCTGCTTCGCTGAACTTCTTGCTCTGGTTACTGTTTGGCTAACCTGGCTTATTGGACTGCTGGCCCTGCTTGCTCTGTGGCTAACCTGGCTTAGTGGAATACTCACAGCCAGAGACTTCTGAAGGTGCATGCCAAAACTTTGCTCCAGGACTTGTAGTGTGTCATGCCCTTGGTAGAGTCGGACTCTGAGGGAGAGGAGGAACAACTGACAGGGAGTGGAGGTGTGGCTCTGGAGATTGTGGAGGAGGCTGGGGAAGGGCAGAGGCCAGATGGGCAGTCAGAGGAAGAACCAGGCTCATCCCCTCTGCATCTTAGGAAATGCAGGGAAGAACAGAAAAGGCAACAACTTGACTTGTGAGAAAGGAGGCGGCTATGATCCTCATTGGTTGTAGCTGGGGAAACTAGTATATAAGAGAGATGGTTAAAACACAGCGTTGCCAGAAGCAAAGCATGTTTTATTTTGGGCTGAAGTTATCTTGGTTGGTGTCCTTCCAACAGACTGTGCCTTGTTATCTCCTTGAATTTGGTAATTACTTATCCTAGTCTGTTGTGGAAATTTTGTCATTGTAGTTTGTTTGATTTTTTATTTCACCTCAGTCTGCTCATTAAGTTCGGACTGCATTGCTTTCTTTTGAAGACTATTTTTGAGTACGTTTTATCTCCAACTGAGAATTATTGAACATTGGGCCAAGTTGGAGGCATTAAAAGGACATTTATTTATGTTTTGGATTTGGTTACAAATCCGGGTCATCATATAGTGAATGTGGGGACATTTGGGGGCACAGTTGGAGCAATAAAGGGGAGTTAGACCTGTTCTCTAGTTGTGTTACTTTCATGCCACACCCCAGGTCATCACAGGTTGCACATCTTACGGGTTGTTAACATGCTGCATGAGCAACTTTCAGTTGAGATTCAGTTCAGGGACAGTTACCCTGGCATTTTCTTGTAGAATTTGTTACTACAATTCAGAATTCAGAATTTTATCAATGATGGAAAACCATCTTTGTCCAGAGACAGTAAATCAGGTCAAACTATGATACTGCTACCATCATATATAACAGATAGGATAGGTTTTTATGTCGGAATACATTGTTTGTTTTTGCCAAATATAAAGCTTATCATTCAAATAAACATTTACATTTTAGTTTTGTCAGTCAAAAGAACATTTTTCCAGTGACATTGGCTTATCATTGTGGCTTTTCACAAACTGTAAATGAACAGCAATGTTCTTTTTGGAGAGTAATGGCTTTCTCCTTGGAACCCTTCCATGCACATAATTGTTCAGTGTTCTCTTGATGATGGTTTCATAAACACTGATTTTCACCAATGTAAGAGAAGCTGCTAATTCCTTAGATGTTACGCTGGAATTATTGGAGACTTCCTGGAATATTACACACTTTGTTCTGGCAGTAGGCTAGTAGAGTCCAAACACTTTGGTATTAATTTTGTAACTTATTCCAGGCTGATTGAGCATTGAAAACTATTTTTGGAGGACCTCAGAAATTTCCTTTGTTTGAGTTATGACACACTGATATATACCTGTGTTGTGAAGCACAGACTCTAATAGTAAATACCAGGCTTCTGTACTTTAAATAATGCAAGATTACCCATTCTCGCACCTGATTATCTTCCATTTGATTCATTCTAATTGCCCCTTCAAATGAATTGAGAATATCAATAGCACTTAGACTTATATACCGCTTTATAATGCTTTACAGCCCTCTCTAAGCAGTTTACGGAGTCAGCATATTGCCCCCAACAATCTGGGTCCTCATTTTACCCACCTCGGAAGGATGGAAGGCTGAGTCAACCTTGAGCCTGGTGGGACTTGAACTGCCAAATTGTAGGCAGCTGGCTGCAGAGGTAGCTTGCAGTACTGCACTCTAACCTGCACCACAGAGGCTCCTAGAGATTCTGGAGATTCACATGCCATAAAACAAAAATTAGCTTTGGATCAAGTATAGAGTTTTTGACTCATTTGTTTAATTTAGTTCTCTTTATCTAGCTTTAGGATTTGTGTGGAGAACAGATCAGATTTTAGATTATATTTTTGCAGAAATATTGAAAATTCAAAAGGGTTAACAAAGTTTTAACCACCACTATAAATGACCTGTTGCTTCAGTGAAAATGGTTTTCCAATTATGTGATAGATTTGGTGAAAATGCAGGTTAACAGAGACCATGATCAACTTTTTCTAGACCTGGATATACTATGGAGTTATCTTTCAGATGCCCACCATAACCTGCCAATGCCACTGAAGATATAAGGATCATCAAATTCATGGTTCTACAGCTAATCTTTTAATACCTTTTAGTAAGAAAGGAATAAGAAATAACTTAAGTAGAAAAATGATTGGCTAAACCACATGGATAATTTGACTTGTGCTCTAGGAAATGCATGCAGGGAGAACATAAATGACAGTTTTGCAACTGTAGGGCTTCTGTTTCATTAGTAAAACATTAGTGAGTGATTTGACTGCGGCTTAAGAGAAATGAGGATTATGGAATAAAAATAGCTTTTGAGAGTGGGGAAAGAGAGGGTTTTATTTAATGTTGCCAAGAAAATAAAATATCAGCATGTAAAATAATTAGGATGGAAGTGCTAGGAATATACAGTAGGAACTCCTGTTTGGTTTTCTACAGTTCTAATTCAATGTATTTTTTGAAAATTTTTTATTGATTTTAAGACAAACATAAACAAACATAACATAAAAACATAAACCATCTTCCATATATATACATACAGTGTGCCGGTTGATTTACATAGGTATTATTTTGTGCAACCCTTTCATAGTCTTCAATTACAATTACATTATTTATCCTCTCATACTTTCAATCAAATATCAAATACATTAATATCTTTATTAATCAATCATTGACTATACTTCTATTCATTGATGTTTTATAAAATAATCATATTTTACTTAGTTTATTTTATAACAATTCATATTATCCTCCCAGATCTATCCTAGCATCTTTTTGTAAATATAATTTAAAAAATACATCTTTATATGTTTATTATTTTCTAAGAATCTACATATTCCATTACTATATTTTATTATCTAACCACTGATAGAATAAATCCCAAACTTTGTAAAATTGTTTATCATCTTGTTCTCGAATTTCAAATGTCAATCTACTCATTTCAGCACATTCCAATATTTTCTTAATGATTTTTAGCAAATGATTGCTAAACGAGGCAGTTGCTAAATGAGGACAACATGTAATGTCATTAAAATTCCTTTAGAAAGCATAATTGAATGAAGAATTTTTGCCAAAGCGTGACTGCCTTAGGTTCTATTTAAGGATGATCTTTTATTCAAACTATTGCAGTATAAAAGTTTGCATGGTATATTTTGGTACATTGGATCAGTTCAGGCAGATATGTGTGTTAGATAAGAATTTGTGTTAGATAAGAATTTATGTCTGTGTTAGATAAGAATTTATGGAAGCCAATGATAATTGCTCCCCTCCCCCCCAGTTCTGTGGCATGGGAGGGGTGTTCTTTGGAAGGAAGAACACAGAACATTCTGAGCATATGCCAAGACTATATATATATTCTCAGCAGGGTCACCCAAAATGTGAATGTAGCCCCAGTTACTCAGCTAAAACAAGCAGACACCTACTGTATATTGAGCAGCAGTGATACAGAAAGATGCTGGAGGCAGACGATTACTTTAATGGTACTGGCAAAAACCTCGCTTTTGAGCAGAAAAGGGCAATGGTAAACCACTCCTGTATTTTTACCAATAAAAACACATGGATAGAAAATATAAAATGATTGATAATCTAATGCCAGATGCATTCAAGATGAAACTAAGGAAGGGTTAAGGATCTTTCAGATACTAATGGTGTATGTGACATGGCCAGATTAATGCTTTCAGGATGTCTAGTTGCTGATGTTGCTAAAGCTGGAAAGATAAAATTACAGTGGAACATAAGCATGAACACAAGGAATTTCAACTAAGATGAATCAAATGATTACAAAGTGGAATCTTAGACAGCAGTGAATTGTGATTGATCAGGAATCAGACACTTCAGTCATAAGATTCCAACATTTATTTCTTAGGACATAAAAAGCGAGGAAAAAATGGTGTTGCTTTTATAGTTAGTGAGAGTATAATAATAACAGTTTCTGGCTACAATGTAATCAATGACCTAGTAGTATTGATTAGATTTCGTAGATAACCCTTTAATATCATGATAGTTCAAGTTGATGCTCCAACCGTTGATGTAGAAGAAGATGAGGTAGATGATTTGTATGATCAAGTTCAACTTGAATTTGACAAAACATGCAAGCAAGCTATGTGGCTTACAGTTGGTGACTGAATGCCCAATGTGGAAACATGAAAGAGGAAAATGTAATTTAATTGTATGAAGCAAGAGACCAATTGCATCTCCAATGATTTCTTCATAGCTAACAACAAAAATGACCACCAGATGGAGAAATCAAATTGACTATATTATTGCTAAAAGGAGGTAGAAGAGTTCAATTATAGCATCAAAGACATAGCCAATTGCTAATTGTGGAAAAGATCTTGAACTGCTCCTGTGCAAGCTCCAAGTAAAACTAAAGGAAAAAGAAATACTATCAGTTTCCAAGATACAATCTTGAATTTACCTACCATTTTCAAGAACATCAGAAAACCCTTTGATAATCATCAGAGAAACTATGGAATGAATTTAAAGAAGTTAAAGGATAAATGTGAAAACAAACTGCCAAAAATTAAGAAAGAGAAGAAAGCAAAGTGAGAACATACTGCAGAAATTACCAAGAAATGAAGAAAGTCAATGCCAAAAAAGCCAATCTCAGAAAGAAACCTAGCAAAGAGTTTAATAAAGTTGTTAAAATGAAAAAGAAGTAGTATTACAACAATGTCTGAAAAGGCATTGAAGATGGAAGCAAACATGGAAAAACAAGGGAAGTGATTCAAAAGATACCTGAACTTAAATCTTTGAACTGGTATGCTAAAGGACACCAAAGAAGAGGTAATAACTGCTTCAAAGAAGATAAAAGGAAAATGGGAAATTTATTGAAACTCTATGCAGGAAACATATCAAGATCCATAAAATTTTAGAAGATAGTCTTTCTTATAAGTTCCCCTAGCACGAAGAGAAAGTTAGTTCAGCACTTCTGTTATTACCAAGTTGGAAAGCTACAGAAACTGATGAAATACCCACTGAAATATGGCAAGTAACACAAAAAATCAAGGTTTTAACCAAGCTATGGCAACAAATCCGGAGAATGACAGATTGGAAGAAGAGGTCTGTCTATATTCCAGTGCCTCCCAAAAGGAGACTTAACACAGTGTACAAGCTATCATACATTAACCTTATTTTCACAAGCTACAACATAATGCTTTGGGTTATCTAATGCAGACTACATAGAATAGAGATGACAGATGTACAAGCTGACTTTAGAAAAGCCCAAGGAACTTGAGACATTACTGTTGATGCATGCTGAATAATTGAAAAAACCAAGTCAGTATGTGCTTCCTTGATTGAAGAAACGCTGTTGGGAATGGGAATTACAGAATATCTCATTATTCTCACAAGAAATTTAGATGCAGGTCCAGAAGCCACAGTCCGACAGGACATAGTGGTTCTAGATAGGCAAAGGAATGTGTCAAGGTTGCATACTCCCTCCTTATTTTTTCTACCTATATGCAGAATATAATAATTCAACGGCAACTCAACTGGAAGAACAGTGTGGTTTAAAATTGGAGGAACCGGCGCTATGCTGATGACACTACCCTAATAGCTGAAAATGCAAATGATCTGCAAGTCTTAGTATTAAAAGTCAAAGAACACAATGAAAAAAATGTGACTAAAGATAAAATATAAAGAAGGCCAAATTAATGAGAAGAGATAGGACAATCAGCTTTAGAATTGAGAAGATACAGAAGTGGTGGATAGTATCTGTGATTTATGATCAACCATCAACAGTAAAGAAAGCAGCTGTCAAGAGATATGCTACAGAGTAGCATTTGATAGACCAGGCACCAAGGCTATAGAAAATATATTTAAGTGTCATAATGAGTCTATACTTACAAAGATCAGAATTGTGCAAATAATGGCATTCCCAATGACATTCTATAGAAGCAGAAGTTTTACGTTAAAGAATGAGGAGAGGAAGAATATTGACCTCTGGACTTTGGTATTGGAGGGCTCCCAAAAATATGGTGGACAAACAGGAAACAAATTGATGGATCAATTAAAATCAACTTAGAGTTCTCACTTGAGGCACAAAGGACTATACTCAAATTATTTTACTTTGGAGACATGATGTGAAGACCCAGTTCTAATGCTGGAAAGGTAGGAAAAAAAGAAATAAGAGAATGAGTAGTAGCAAGACTCAGTTAAAGAGGTGATGTGTGGGAAACATGAAAAAACAAGTTAGGAATAGATTGACCTGGAGAAAAATTATCCTATGTGATTGCTAGACTAAAAAATCACCTGATGGCATATAATCAATTAAAAATATGATTATTTGGATCCAACAATATGAACAGAAAGAACATATATATCTGCAGCATTATACAACCTTGTATCCATCAATGTCTTGACTCCAGTTTTTATCATTCAATCTAGTAATAAAGCTGGTTGGGGATTATACACATGGGGAAAAGATGATACTTTTGAGTCAGTACTGACTCCTCGAGACTGCCTGGATAAGTCTCAAGCCCTTGTCATTTTCTTGCCAAGATTTTGGAAATGGTTTCTAGCTATTGTCTTCTTCCTATGGATGAGAAAGAACAATTGGCACCAAGGCATGCTTATAACTCACAATCTGCCCGGTGCCTTAACCACTACACCACACTGGGTCATATAAATTTTGTAGCTCAGCATATTCTAAGTATAATTGGAACAACTCTTGACACTAAGTTGGAGAAGGCTGCCAATAAACCTGATGATCCATGAGCCAACAATATCTTAGATCAAAAGCAGATACTAGTGCTGCAAAGCAGAATGGTTTGACTTTGTATTAAAGCAATGTTTCTCAACCTCAGCTACTTTAAAATTGTGGACTAATTGGCTGGCTGGAGAATTCTGGGAGTTGAAGACCACAATAAAGCTTTGTTTGAGAAAGGAACTTGGTTTCTCTTCTACTGCTGAATATTTCATAGTTCAGGTTTCAGATAAACAATCTTTC
Organism: Laticauda laticaudata; assembly: GCA_004320025.1. Taxonomy (NCBI): domain Eukaryota; kingdom Metazoa; phylum Chordata; class Lepidosauria; order Squamata; family Elapidae; genus Laticauda; species Laticauda laticaudata. The sequence continues at coordinate 5,464 of BHFT01022830.1, read as the reverse complement.
TGCATGCTAGGAAATGTGTGAATTGTTGAGCAGGAAACCACAGCAAACGAAACATATGCTCTTATCATGGGAACAGTTGTGTCACTTGTCTAAAAATCTCTGAAAGAATCTTAGAGAAGAATCCTCTCAAGTAATATGCATTTTGGTAGATATACTGCATATAGCTTCCTTTTAACACAACAGACATATTTTTTTCTGAGTTTCATATTTAGCTCTTCTAGAAATAAGCATAAATTATAAAAGATTGGAAAATTTTATATTAGGTGATTCAACTTGGTTTCATAAAAATGAGAGCAAAGGTTTTTTAACATACATTCTTTCATCAACAGTCCTCTTATAAAGAAATCAGAATTAGCATTTTTGACAGAATCAGAATAAAAAATGAACTATTAAGGCTTATCCACTCTTTCCCAAGGAAAATGAAAATAAAAATGTATTCTGAGTACTTCTTTTCAAGATCTAGGGTTCAGTCTTTTCTGAAGGACATTCCTTGTTTTCATCTTTGCAAAAACAAAAAACTTTATTCCTAACAGATCCTAGTAGCAGTATAAAATATCTCCTGGAAATGTTCAGCTATGTGTGTGGATACAGATAACCAGTTTCAAAGGGTTTTTAAATATTTGACTGCTAATTCACCTGCATTAATGCAAAGATTGCACTTTTTCCCTCATTCTTATGATACATTCTCCATGTATTCTTCTCACGTAATTGAACGATCTTATGTGTAGCTAATGATGGTTAATTGCATGTATGAACCACATGCTGATGGAAAGCTTACAGTATATTACAACCTATCATAATGAATCGTGAAGTACTTTTATCTTTTTCTCCTTGATGTCTAGTTTTGAAAGCTGATAAAAGAAATAGCAGGGAAAAATGGAAAAAAATTAGAAATAGAGAATAATGTCCTCTGGACTTTTTTTGAGCTGTGGAGAACAAAGTGATTAATGGTTGCAAAATAAAAACCTAATTTAGAGACATCCATACCAGAAGTAGGTTAAGGACCTAGCTTTAATTCAAAGTTAACTTTAAAGACTCCCTTGAGCTAAGCTTGATTCCTAGTGACTAGAATGTTGTTTTCTTAGCGGTGGTGCAGGACTGATTTGTCCTATCTTCTCCCTTAATGTTCTTCCAAGATTTCAGTCCAGCCAATGCCACAGAATTCCTCAGAATTCTCTCATCAAAGAACTGACTAGTCTTAATTTCCTCACTCTGACCAGACTGACCAAATAATTTAATTTATATGCATTTAATTACTTGCAATTAATAGCATTATGTGAGACTTGTGATTCACTGACCAGAGGTTTTAGGTGTGACATGCAATGCTGTAAGCTCAACTTCACGAATTAAATTAAGGATACTACTGCATTTCTTTCTTCCACTTGGGGTCAGCATTCAGCTGATCTGCAAGAGTCTTTTGTGGAATGTATTTACAGAACAGAATCTGCTAGAACACACTTGGAACCAAAAGTTAAATAAATAAAACTACAGTGCCTGCTGGGTGAATCTGGAATCTAGAAATACTTTGCTTTTCAAAAGATACCAATGTGACTGAGTTTATAAGGCAACTGGGAAGCCTACTAACACATGTAAAAACAAAAGTATTCACAAACTATACTTTAATTGTTTTTAGGGGTCAGTCAGATCACATAATGATTTTATATTCTTATTTCAGCTTTCCTTTACTTTATAGACCTATGAAAATCACAAAGGCAAGAATTGGTGGCAAAGCTACTTTTTTTTTTTACCACTGTCTTAATGGCAAATGATTGCTGAATGAGGCAATCACTAAACAGGGACCACTTGTTTCAGGATTCGCCCAGATTCTTTTCTTGCTTCCAGATATTTTAATTTTTTGTTACACTTCTTTGCCACCCATTTCCCCAATAAGGTGTGGGACTAAGTTAAAGCCAGAGGGCTAGGGGAGAAGAGTGAGATTGGTTATAAATAAGGAGCTATTAGTTGATTGCTATCTTGGATCCCCTCCCAGTCTCCATAATATGTTGGGTTTTCAATAGGGTAAAGCATGTTTCTGTCCCCTTGAAGCATCAGACTTCTTTCAGCCAGTATGACAATGCTTGTAAGTGCTGTAGTTTCAGTTTTGAGGACACTGAGTTTAACATCCTCGTTTTCAAATGCTATCCGATCTTGTCTTAGCTTTTGTTCTTCCATTGCTTGACTTGCTTCAACTCAAAATTCTTTCAAGTTATCTAGTGCAGACTAGAATCATCATATCCTGTAGATTAGTAGCCTAATTGTTTAGCTCATGGATAGACAATGTTGAAAATTGGTTGTGTAATTGGATAAAATGTGCCATCATTTTCCCCATATTTGAGGTGAGAGACAGTAGTAGACATAACTATCTCTTTACTTTAGCTATAAAATAGGCCCAATAGGAAGGGAAGGAAGGAGGGAGGGAGGAAGGAAGGAAGGTCCAATCCTGCCTAAAACAGGGGAAAAAAGGGAAAAGCAGGGATTACCCCATGCATTTTATATCATCTCATTACCATTATCAACATATGATAATAGTTGTTATCACACACTCAAAATAATAAACGTGTTTGCTAGTTTAGCTCTTTTTTTTTTAAAGTGGCGTTTAATTGAATTTTTAAATGAAATGTATGTATGTAGGTATATGTGTGTGTGTGTGTGTGTGTGTCTGTGTGTAAATATATCAATAAAATGCTGACTAATCCAGTGCTATTTTACATACATTGTATATTTGGAACTAAATATTTGGAAGTTAATTTACCTTAGTCAATATCAAATTCATATTTGATTTTCATCCAGTGGAAGAATAGATTCTATGCTTTCTTTTCCACCTAATTTCCACATCAATCTGTGAGTGTAAAATACAAACTGAACATTCACATGATTATATGCTGCTTTCTCTGCCATGCATACAAAATATGTAATCTTTGCCTGACATTTGGCACATCTCTTTTTCTCATATTCACATTTCATATGCCTAGGAATCTGTCACAAAATCTAGACAAATGATATCCAACAGAAATAATAACTGTGTTTCAATCCATGTTACTGATTTGGGCATCACAGATGATTCAGGTCATGTACAAATACAAAAAACTGAAAATTTCCAATATCTCTTTCGGAATCTCTATTCATACAATTGTTTTTCCACATGATCAAAGTCACAATTGCTCTTCAGGGCAGGATGGATACAGTAATAATAGTTTCATGACATAGCATGAGCACTATGCAGACAATCAAAATTAAATGTAGAAGGTATGTGATGAGGGATCAATGATTGTTGTAATCCATAATCAGTTTTCACTTGCATCTCTATAAGAAGATTGAGAATCAGACCTTAACTGAAGCACCTATTTTCTTGCAAATTACCTGGAAATTCATAAGGAAAAAGGCATAGAATGCTAAAGGCTTTTAATTTAATCAGCTATTTTTGGGATAATTATCCTTGGAAAGAAAGTCATTGGTATCATTGATACAATAGGGTGCTGATTTCAAGAAAAAAAGATATTTTTTTCTCCCCAGCATTAATCAGAGGAAAAAGGAAGCCTTTAAAGTATTGATTAATTAGCGTGCAGTTCAGCTTTGTTCTGAGAAGTTCACTAAAAGTTCTTGGACCACATGTACATATGTAGTTTCAACTTTCTTTGGCACTCTAGACTGTTATGACTAACACAGAAGTTTTCAATCAAAACTGCACATCTTAAGCATGGCTGGTCCTCCAAATGACACTTGTTTCAGCAACTGCAGGGTAGGGGTAGCGAGGAGAAAGGTAGAGAATTAATTCCCCTTAATTTTCAAAACAAAGGTTGGGTTTCACTGAATAATTGTACAATGTGAATGCATTTAGTTAAAACATGGTGACATTTATTAGCTTAAAAATATTTCCTTACCTAAGTTTTGCATATCACACAAAATCTTTCTTTATTTTTAACTGTTGAAAAGTAATCTTAAGACCAAGCAGTTGCATCTAACAAAGGATCGGAAGAAAAGGGAATAATTCTTTTGAGCCCATCACCTTCTCTCATCCTACTTTCTCCTAGATTTAACATTTCATAACTTCTGCCACCTGTTGCTTTGCATGTTTACTCATAATCAAAGTGCGGTATGCAAGATGCACAGGTTTTACAACACTCTTTTAACAGAGCCCTTGTACAGAAACACACTACTGTAGGATTAACATTGCTTTGCAAATCATAGAAATGCTTACATTCGCTGAGTTTCTTATCTGTGCATTATTCTGTACAGTGTTTATAGATAGTAACTGCCCTGAAGTTGGCCTGCAGCAAATGACTCAAGCAACAAATTGTACTGAAACTTACCTGAGACTAATTGTTTCTAAACTTCATAACTTCCCTGACAATTTGGTGACTCAGCCGCAACCCTCTTCCCTGCAAATTTTAAAAATGTGATTTACATTTGCAAATATATTTGGCTACAAAACAATATAAATTTACCTGAGAACAACGCCAATTGTAAGCAACATGATGCTCTTCAAAGCAGTGAATGTTAAGTGGAAGTTATTTTTTTCATTTCTTCAAATGAAATGTCCTTTATGTTGGGGAAGAAGGGGAAATTAAACTGTTCCATTTTGGGAAGGGAAAATCAGTGTGAACAACTAGACTTAGCCAACATGTTAGAAGAGGGAGGTAGGGCAGATGGTCTGCTCCTAAGCCTTGGCTTGTAAACGCTAAGTAATGGTCCTAACCCTGGTGTCATCTCAGATGACTATAATGTTTTCCCTCTATAATAGCGGGAGAGATAGAGGCAGAGATTAAAAGATACGTTTATAAAAGTTCTTGCCTAGAATGAGGATTTGTTCTAAACTAAAGGATTCAATAGCTGCACTACAACAGCCTTTAAAAGAAACAAGGAGAAAATCTCAACAGGGATATTTTGCATTCCCCTCAAATTGTGTCTTATGTCATTTATGCAAATAATAATCAATAAACCCCTGAGTATGAATACAGTCTCAGATGTTTCCTTCCACTAGTTGCATGTATGCAAACTAATAACCCAATTCCCACATTGTATTAAAGAGAAGAAAAAAATGTAATATATATAGTTTGCTCAGTTTCATTAACATGAATTCACAAATCATGTTTCCTAAAAAAGGATTGAAATAGGATGTTTATGTAGAAAGAATGCCTTTTAGAAGTATGTAGATAATGTAGAATTGATTTTCTGGTTGTTCCAAATCTTCAGGATTGGTAGAGAAGTAGATAGATAAGAAAGTCAAGATGGTGGCCAGAATTATGCATTAGAATTCCTGCCCCTAGATTACATGCTTCATGACATATGTTTAAAGTGGTGGGATTTTGGTGTTTAGGGTTTATCTTGAATTTTTTGAACCCTTTATACAGATAACTTGCATTTCTAACTTTTTAGGGAATGAAAAAAATTGCAGAAGAAACTTAAGGCCCTGTCACACTGCCCAACGGATGCAAAACGGACACAACGGACGAGCAAAATGTTC